>JACXIV010000015.1:1667349-1964905 GCA_014737475.1 Bombus confusus
TAAAAATGATAAACTTGAATTTCAATAGAAAAATGTCTGTGCCTCCAAGTGTTAAAACGCGTTACAAATTCCTAACAAAATTCTCGAATTAAACATAAATGCTTACAAATGCTTTCCCGTACTCGTGAACAAATATTAAAAAGGAAAAATTTGCGGTTAATATAAACGAGGTATAAAAAATCTGCACAGACTACAAAATATTTAATTGAACTTTAATAAAAATGATAAAATTGAATTTCAATAGAAAAATGTCTGTGCTTCCAAGTGTCAAAACGCGTTACAAATTCCTAACAAAATTCTCGAATTAAACATAAATGCTTACAAATGCTTTCCTGTACTTAGAAAATAGAAAACCTTATAATTACGAAGAAACTGCACTCGTGCTCCATAATTTTCGCTCGTACCCCTTAAAAGTGCACCTGTATTTCACAAACGATATTTTATATCACCGATACGAAATCCGATCGATAGTAGAACCCATAAAACAATTAGAAGAGAAGCTGCGTAACGGAGGTCCGATCAGAGAGCAAGAGGTTAAGCGGTTAAGTGGAACAACGCGCGAGTTTTGTACACATTGTTCGTCGGATGAGTGGTCATGAATCATACGAGACAACGAGAGAACAATCCCTCGATGCTTCCAGGTGCAATTAAACGTCTCTAAACGTTGCGTGCCAAGCACAGCAGCAAATCAACTTCTTTCTTCCTTCTCTTCCCTATCTCACTGTCTACCTCCGTCCGTTTCATCCGTCTTTTTTTTTTTTTATTTCGTTACGGGGACTGTGCTTAATGCAATTAGAAGAAGATCGCCGCACGGACGCGCGGCAAAACCCACGCGAAAACTCGCAACAACACAATGCGTCTCGCGGAAACAATGGACGCGCCTGGAGCTTCTCGTACGCGCATCGACCTTAACGATACCGCCGACAGCGAGATTATTCGGTAATTATTCGTAATTAATCTCACGGTGACGTTCGAACGGCTACAACTGCCCGGCATTGTCTGATGGTTTTCGCTGAATTATTTTAATTGCGTCGAAATCGATCGGATGTTCGGAGAAGGTATCGTGCAATTATGGAAATCGATGATCGGTTCTACGAGTAGCATTGCAGGTAGAGCTTTAACGAGGGAACGAAGATATATCGACACGTATGTACATGTAAATATTTGCAACGTGGAAATGAATTTTACTCTTTTAGTAGTTATTGATCTAGCAAAATAATTATTAACCGAAGTTACGTTTAATTCCATTATTCTTCGATGCGTCGTAATTCTTTAACAATTATACGGAGAAAAAGAATGTTTCAAGCAAGTAAACGTTAGTAAGTTTGGTAACAATTATCTTAAATTATATAACAATGTGATGTCGAATGATTCGTTCCTATAGCTCTTTATAGCGAAGAAGCAAGTTTTTCTAAATATCCGCAACGACAATTTATAACGTTATACGTGTATAGTCATAGATCGTTATCTTTTTATATAGTATAGGTAATAGTATATTTTTTTAAATAGATTATGGTCGCAATAAATATGTAGATGGAAGGTTAGATGTGGAATTTATTGTTTTTGTGTAATACCAACGTATGAATATTTATTAGATGCAGAACAAGGTTTCACATTTTGTTTTACGATTTGCAGCAGTACGTCAGATTGAGATATCCTAGCGTTCTGTAGCGTGTTTATAGCGTCGGCATCAAATTTTTAAAATATCGTGTCGCTTGTCATTTTCTTCGCGATATTAACTCAGAAAACCATCGTGAATACAATGGCAGTCGATAAAGTGCATATTCAACACTGCGATACCCTTGCTATTTAATCTAATAGAAACTATGCTGAAGTTGTTGAAATCATTCTTTTTCCTACTCTTGACGTCAGTGCAGTAACATTGTACGCGTATTTTATGGAAAAAATATTCTTCATATTATTTTCCTTATAAACACTTTAGTAACCGACGTTCCGATCAATTGCTATATTGCGATTCCGATCTGCTATAAAAAAAATAAATTATGTGATATACTGTACGATAATATGTAATTAATAGCTAATATTATATAATTAATTTTATACATATAATTAACTATCGTACACATTATTACACCTACAATAATTATGAACTATTATACGACATTCCATACAATTATGTAACTAACGATATATAATTTGATACGAGAAAAGGTGATCGGTAGAATAATCTTGTAAATGCGTTCGTAGATTCTTTTACTTCACAATGGCTTACTTCGCACGTTTTAAACTTAACTTCGCTCGACGAAATCAAGGTGAATGACTCTATTCGATTTCGCAGTTTTAACGATTCCGTTTCGTGTAGCCAACATGAAAATGTCAAGCTGTCGCGTTAGAAAACCTTCACCGTGGTACTGCGTCAGCGATTGCGTTACGACCGGTAGATACCGGCAATTAGATTCTTTTTGTATGAAAGTTTCGTTCGCTGCTTATCATTTCGCGTTCAATCATACTTACCGCGAAATACCGTGGAATTATAAGACTAGCTTTCCGCTTAATCGCTAGAGAACCATCTACCAACATTAGCCTTGCCCCTCATCTAACGCACGATCCGCTTATTATATTGAAATGATGCGCACCGCAGCTCGGTTTTCCACCTTTCCGACCAGCTTGCGTCTGACGAAACATTATTTTGCAACGAGAACCAGCGAAGTTTCATGCGAGTCACCATCGGATATTTTATAGAATTTATTCTCTTGGACAATTCGCATGTTCGAAAGTGAATCGGCGAGGAATAATGTTGCGAAACTTTGACGCAGAATTTCGTAAAGGAAGAAACATCGCTTCCTGGACGCACCCTACTGTTGCGAGATCGAAGAATGTTAAAGAAGTAGAACGTACGATGATTCAGATTCTGGTGTGTTTCGACTTAAACTTATCCTTTTAGAACCGAATATTTTATAGGGCAAATTTTCCCTTAGCTATTTATTGACGATAGGAATATATTTACTCTGCTGGTTTTGTGAAAAAAGATTTGAAACGCCAAAATTAGAAGACCAGTTTTATCGAAAACAAATACATTCGTACTTTATTCGATGAATAACTTGTAAAATAACAATAGCGTACTACATTCCGATGGATTGTTTAAATGCTACGAATTTGACGATTAAGGTATTAACGAGGAATAACACCTTTAATGTAATAGTTTGGTTTTATTGGAGCTATAATTCTTCGTTTGAATTCCCATAATCAAATTAGTTTTGGAGTCATTTTACTTTTTTTATTGTCTTCGCTTCTCCGTCTAAAGATTAAGAACATTTACACGGAAATTAAAAAGATCGATCAGTAATTACGCCGTTATATTCCTAAGCTTCTGAACTACTTGCATTTGATTCGTTCGACCTTCATTCTCTACGATTACTCATTCAAAACCTCAGAACACCTACTCGCGCATTTATCTTTATATTATCTTCAAATCTACAAGTAAAATTTCTCTTAACATATTTACGACTTCATACATTCTATAGTGATACTGATATATTTTATGCCATCTTTTCATCCAAACAAATACACCTACATGGAGTATTTATTTATGAACGGATCAACAAATTTCTACGATAATCTTTATTAAGCGATCTAAAATACGACATAGCAATAACGCAATCGAGAACAAAGCGGAAAATATGTATTTCGTTGCCACGTGTGAAATTTCACAAGCGTGTAAAATTTTTCTGAATTAAATGAATAAACGCGAAGCGGAAATTTATCGCACATCTACTTAAACGAAACACGATTCCAACATGAGTCGTACTTTGTTAATTTTCGTTTCAGCAGAACATTCATCAGCCACTGTGTCTAAATTCTAAATAGTAGCCATCAGTCAGAAAAAAAACAATGACACGTAAAACATGAAAAAACGCTTCAAAATTGCACCAAACAAGGAATCCCAGAAATACGAAAGAAATTACCACATCACCAACCACCATACATATTGACAAACCTTAATCGTAAATCAGGAAGTAACGCCGACAGAATAGAATGTAAGAATACAATTCGAAGTGGTACCAGACAGACAATTCCGGAAGCACGAAAGAAATATGGTACCACATTTGCAACTTCGTGGTTAAATCCCAAATATTGAACACGAGTGAGAAAGTAACAGTGACAGAATAAAGTACGAAAATACGCTTGGAAGTGGCACCAAATGGAAAATTCCAGAAACCTAAGATGCTCCAGCTAGTGCATGGTGGAAGAAGCGTGGGTTAGAGGCGGAAGCAAAGATGGTCCGGAGGTGGCAACGCTAACGGGATCACCGATACGGATCATTAGCGTCGACCGATGTGCCTGCGAGCGTTCGACCGAACGCGACCACGAAATCGCTCGGGTCGTTCGGATCGCGACCGATCTTGAAGTCAGGTTCGCTGCATCACGTTGCCGGAATTTTCGCGTTTCGTTTTCCATGCCGTGAGTCATTGTAACTGCTGTTGCGAAATCCAACCACCGAGTGGTTGCGACGGAATCGCAACCGAGCGCGTTAAAACGATTTAGCGAAATTACCGGAAACTTCCTCCCTGTCTTGCTTCTTGTAGCTTTCTCGTCGTTTTCGTTCCTCTCGTTTCGTGTCCTATTGGTGCGTGTCATTTCGTTGCGGCAATCGTTTATGCAAATGAAAATTCGCCATTCGTTAATCGACGTGACCGCTTTTCGTTTAAGGACCTTTCTTCTTGTTTGTCTAATTGCAGATGGTGACTAAGAATGAGTTTCGTGGGAATTCGAGGAGCTATTTCGGTTAGGTTATTTAATCGTAAAGTAGTCGATATTGTTTTATATATTCTATGGAACAGATATCGTTGATGATTCCTTACCAGGTAAATAGCAGAATACGAATTCTGAATTGAAGTAACTTACGCCAAATTGTATCGCTGGTAATTTAATTCCATTGATAGGAAAGAGGCGAAGATACTTCTGAGACGATACTTCTCCCGATTGAAAGGAGTGTTTGCTTAAGGAACTTACAATTAGGAATCTGATTCCGCTCGTCTCTGTAAATTTATCGTTGCTAACTATGGAGATTAAAATTGTCTCAATTAAGAAGAAGTTCACTCGCAAAAGGATTTATTTGTTTGTTGATAAATTTTCACTGTTTCTGTTCAAACAAAACGATATAAAAATCGTGTATTTTATAAAATTCGAAGAATTCTTTTCAGAACATACATCCAATCCAATGGATTGCTTCAATGATAAAGATTTATTTGCCGAGGGATATTTTCCGTTATTAAATAAATAAACAACCTCTCCAATATTTCTGCCAAAATAGGGATACGATGCATCCAGTATAAAATTATATCAGAGAATTATATTAGAGAAGGTATTTATTTACGGAAGACTTAATCGTTTAATAAATAAGTAAGCATTCTCTCCAATATCTTACCGATAATATAGAAAATTTATATATTTTAAAGGATTCGAAGAATGCTTTCGATCACGTCAATCGGACATTAATCGACGGAGTTTTAGAAAAGATCCACTGCAGGATTACATTACAAAAGAACGCAACTCTCCAACAATGTTGCAACCGTTCTCGATCAACCCACCATACCTAACCCAAATCACTAACTATCCTTCGTATTGTTAAATACCTTCTATCTCGAATAACCAATTTCAACCATTATTTCGCCACTTCGATATTCCTCGCACTTTGTACAAACTCGATACTCCTATTCCCAACGCCCCATCAACGATACCTGGAATATTAACAGATCGACAGAAAAATCCAACGCTCTCGGAGAATCAATCCCTCCACACCATCAATCAAACACACATCAGAATCATTCAGGGCACACCCACTCAACACGCGATTCGTCACGCGTTCGTTTCTCCGCCAGAAGTGCGCAAAAGGGGTTGAAAGCGATGTTGACGCGCGAATTCAAAACACGCGTTGCCACGACGCTCCGGAAGCGAACAGGCCTGGTTATCGATTACAGGAAAAATTCTTTGTCATCAACGACCACTTGTATATACAAGGTGTCCCATGAATATGAAAACCGAATAAATTCACCGATATGTTTGACAGAACATTTCGAATCTGGATGAAAGATCATGCATGCCTATCGCAAAGCAAACCGAGCAACTCTACATTGCGTGAGTTCGACAATTTTGTTATCGGAAAACGTGATTAGTTTTGAACTTCTTAAGAAAACAAATTGTTTATTTTCGTAAGATTATTTGTTGGAACAAACTGACACAAACGTGCGCGAATTTCGCGGAAATTCATAAAAATGATTTAACCTTCGAGATATAATTTTCTTCGCTTTTCAATTTATGCGGTTGGTCGATATCGTTTATGACTCGTTCGCTTTCGAGACAATTCTTTTTTACTTTGCTCAAACGAATATTCGTTTTTCTTTTTTCCTAGGACACGTTGTACATGTGTCTAATGCGAGGACGTCGTTGTGCGCCTTTCCTTATCATGACCACGTGTCAAACTGTACGCGGGTGGCAGTGGACAAAGTCAACGTTAGTTAGTCGAACATCGATCGTCGGAGCTGTCCTTTCTCCCAACGAGGATAATAATTAAAGTTCCAACGTCGGTGGCGTTTTGAACGGTTCCCCCCCATCCCCGTTCCTGTCGTGTAAACAGGCCACGTACTACGCGTTTCAAACCGCCCACGATGGATAAATAATAAGCAGCAATAACAACCTGCCAGGTAGTATGCGGCTTGCGCGTTATTACGTGCTGCTTTTATCTACCAGCGGAATCTCCAAGAGCTGTATCGCACCACCCTCGTTTCGTTTCGCTCACTTATCAACTTTTATCACGTGGAGACCCAGCCAGAACATCGCTGTTTGGTTTACGACCGAGATTTCAGGGGGCGCTTTTCGTTTTTAACCCTGCTATGATCCTCTTCATCTTTCTTCCTTTCCTTTCGGCATAATTGAGCTCGAGCTTTGTTAACCCTTCGAAAGAAGGAGCAACTTCGCTTAAAAACGCGTTGCGTTATTGGGAAGATTTTAGAAGCGGCGATTACTTCGGACTCTCCTAAGGTAGCTAAATTGTGAACAACGATTAGGGAAAGTTTAAAATTCGAGAGTAGGAGATTTTGAGAAAAATGATACCTAAGTAATTACACTAAGTAATGATTACAAATAATTCGGGGCATAACAGCTTAAAATATAATTCTACGCTCACGACATACGCAAATAATTAACGAAATTTCGCTCAGCCTGAGAAATTTGTATGTTCATCGACACCGTAAAGGTATACCGCATATAGTTGCTATGATTCAATTATACATTTAAACATAACATAGCGGGATAGTATGTACACTCGATTTCAATTTTACATTCTAAAATTGAAATAGTATATTTAATTCCACGCTCGATGAAATAGGTGCCACGGCTGAAACTCGTTAGTTGAATAATTCCAATATTACGTCAGCGTCATGGCCCGCCTCGATTTCCCTGTGAAGCGACAAAAATGTTTCCACTTCCGAGAAACGAGCACGCGCTCGGGAAAATTCGTGAAAACTTGAAAATCTTGATTCGAATCTGCTACTATCGATCGCGTAATGCACCGAATTTACGAGTGGCTGCTCGGGGCCGCGGGGTCGAGCTATCGCGATCAGTTGTCAGCGCGAAATTTCAGACGAAATGTAGGAAGGTTAGTAGTAACAGCAAGGAATATTTATTCCAAGAATTACGGGAGCTGTATTAGCGTGCACTCGTCCAGACAGGTTCCACGAAGGTGCATAGGCTGCTCTTATGCACGCGATGCAGTTCGTTACGTTAAAGCGGAGCATGTAAATGAGTCTACACGAGCTCTCCTCTCTTTTTTTTTTTCTTTCTTTTCTTTTCGCGAACAGGTAACCTACGAAGGGAAAAAGCAATCGGAATGCGCGTATATTTTTTGTCTAATTAACTTTATACGATGCTACCAGTGTTGTACCTCGAAATTAATCTCGGGAGAGAAAAATAACGAGGCTTTAAGAAGGGATCGCCGTTTCGAGTAAATTATTTGAACGTTTAGGCTGTATTTGTTGAGAATTTCATTAATGAAGAAAGCAGCGAGGAATTCTTGTTATAACACTGGTCTTGTAATTTGTGGAAACGAGAAGAAAAAAGAAGAGACGGAAAGTAAAATTCATGGAAATTTCTGTTTAAATAAAATTTGGTATCTGCTATATTTTACAAAATGAAATGTGGTATTATTTATATTATTCTATAAATAAATAATATATTATTTCTGTATGGAATACGATCAGAAGATACATATAACGTTCAAAGATACAAAACATCCAAATTAAAATACTTGTTATAATATTCGGTAGGTGAAGAAAATTTTCTATTTAGGTTCCATTCTTTTAGTTATGTTTATAACAATATGAAATTACACAAACATGTGTAATCTTATCACCGTATAAGGGAAAGCTTTTAAATTAGCTAATCGAAACACACATAGCTGATAAAACTTTTGTATTTAATAAAGATGTAAGTTTACAGTCTCCTTGCGATTGTTGGCTAACTTTCTACTTATCTTCGCTGTTTTCTTTTTTACTTAGCGATTGGTAAACGTGAACACGTTTTCACTATTGTCCTTCTGCACGTCATCGTGTCTCACAATTCTTACGTTTAAAGATATACAAGAAATCATAGTATTGCAACACGTTTCTGTTCCTCGGATTTCCTCCGCTTTTGTTGCTGAATGTAGCTAAACAAATCGAGATACACAACAATTTCAGTATACAACTGCGATTTCTTTTCATTTCTTTCAACCAAACCTAGCGTTTGATCATTATTAAACAACAAAGAGTGTAATCGTAAGAAATTATAAGATCTTCAGCTATTTATTTCTTATTCGCAAATCCCCAAACCGCTCTTGTACGACGTCGACTAATTAATCCAGCGAATTATCAGTGACCGACAAGAGATTCGATCGATCGGTGCTCTTCGAAGGACTCGGCACTACTCAGCAATGCTCGAGGATGACTCATCCGCTTGAACTCACGCGAAATGACTTCCTCTCGTATATACCTGCCGGCGTTCCGTTTCGACGCGGAGGATCACTGAATCGCGCCGCGGAATCGCGATTCGCTCGCGTGGCGAAACACGTCCCGACTGTTTCCAATCGACTGGACTCCCGAGTGGAAATTAACACGAAATTCGATTTGTTACGGGCTTGGTAATCCGGCACGGTTTCTGCTCACCGGAAATCGTGCGCGGCTTATCGAGCTCTGATGGACAGATCACCTCGAAGGCAAGTAATTAGAAGATTATTAAACGTTATTAAGCGTAATTCTTACGAGATGAAGACGCGCAAGGAAGTTGAAAAAGCGATGTTGCGAGAGCGCCGGAGAAATCGAGAAACACGAAAACACGTGTTTTGTTTCTTCTTGCCTGAAGTTTTGTAAGCTTTTCAGTATTGGATAGTTTGTTATCGATCACTGATAAGTGCCAACCGTGGTTAATTTTTGATTCTTAATTTTCGTCCATTTCTCATTTTCCTAATTTATTGTTCTCCTTGATGTCGGATCGATATAATTGTAAAGAATCGATATAATCAGTAGACAAATAATTGAACTGCAAATTCTTTTATCAGGAGTAAATAAAAGATGAAATATATATTTTTGTGTATTTAGGTACGAGATTCTTTGAAAATCCTAATAAAACAAGATAGTAGAGCTATGTCAGAGCAAGCTGCTATTTATTTCAACAAAACTTCTCACATTAAGGGCCTCTTTTGTAGGGATATAATCTATATTTCATTTTAATATTATTAATACCATTTTTGGTATTTTCTATGTTCCGGATGACATGTTGATTTTTATAATCAGTCGTTAGCGGCTCACCTAATATCTAGAAAATTTATAAAATGTTATACGAGAGAAAAGAAACTGTTATTTTAATCGCAAAATTGCAGCACTGGAATTTTGATAGAAATCAGTTGATACCTTTTTCGAGTTTTAAATTGGAATAATTCATTTACTGACACATCAAATCATATCTATACAAACGTGTTAATGTTAATGCGTTAACTTTAGACGGCGGATTAATCGGTAGTTGTCTTTCATTTATGTAAGTTTATACTGAATGAAATTAAAAAAAAAAAAAAAACGGTTCATTGAAATTCCTGTTCCAGTTTGATAAGGATCGGCTAGAATTATTAGCAATAGGATATAGCAACAACATATAAAGAGCGTAAAAAATAGCGCAGATATCTTTATCGTAACGTCGTTATATCATGCATAACTCATAAAAGAAATCTGTTTTATATCAACCTCTAACAACGATATTAATTTAAACTCGATATAATGGTCGAATAATACCAAGTTTATGTTCGTAATTGAATGGTCTAATTTTTATACGTTGATTTTTATGTCGTTATATCGACTGAGAATTTCTATTCATTTATGAGAGATTTAAAAATGGTGAAGATTTAACTCAATTTTTATGTATGACAATTTTCATGATCTCCATCGTCGTTATAACCGGTCTACAGATTTTTATGCGTTTATACAAAATGTACAAGCGTAAAAGTTCACAGAATGTATTCTCATCTGAACTATGGCGATTCCTGTTGATTATTGCAAAGAAAAAAGAGGATCGAATCGTACAATAGCACAGCTGGAAAAAATAAATTTTTAATGTGCCATTAAAAGGACCATAAATTATAGATCGTACCAGATAAGAAATTAGTAAATCATTATTTTAACCAACCCTGACATACATTTGATGGAATGCGTTTCCCTACTAGTGAAAACGAAAGACCGTTCCGCTTGAAGATGACGGTCGACGAACGAACGATGCACGCTGAGTGCAAAATAAGAGGGAAACGACAGAATTGTCCGACTTCTCTGAACGAGTCCATTTGTGTGTCGTCGGGCTCGATTCCACTGCGCCAGATACCTAATCCTCTCACCTCGTTGCCTTTGGTTCACGGATCAGATTCCATCGAACAGCATTTGCATGTTTCCTAGTTCCGTGTTCTACTCTGTGTATCGTTTGCATGGCCGTTTCGTTTTCTTTTCGAACGCAATCAGGTTCTCAGAGTGAAATTTATAAAAATCAAATAGCGGTTGATCTTTGTTTTATAAAAAAGTGGAATGATATCAAAGTAACTTAATTCAAGATACGCATTACCTACCGGAGTCATTATGTGTTTCGTAGAAATCATTTTAATAGTATTCTTGAATTATAGCAGGTTCCAGTACGAACTAAAAAAAAAAAAACTAATATCTAAGTGCCCTGAAATATTTATATAAATTTATATATCGCTAATTACACGTCTAACCGTTTCTACGTTGACATTACATTAACTTTCTAAACACATTACGGTATTGGAAATCGACACGGACAGTCATAAATATAAAAGGTTGATAAATATCCTAGAATTTTTTTAGATCTTTTAAAATGCCAGAAAAAGGAAAATTAAGCTTGAACTTACACGACCACCTTGTCTATTAAGGATTAATCTATCCAGTAGATCTGGTAGATCTGGTAGATGATACTTTAATCACCAACGTGTTATTTCTAATTTGACACAACTAATCTGAAAATAGCGATATAAAAGCACGCATCAATCTAACATAAAGATATAACCGTCCTATTCAACAAACAGATCCACCTCCGAAAGACATACATTACACATACCTATAAACAATCCTCTTTCTTCTTCACTCGGTGTTATCATAAAAATATTAAAAACGCGCGACAAATTAGACACGATAAAAGCGACTCGACTATGACACGCGTTCGCGTCTCGAAAGAAGGAAACTAAAATCCCACTCCGGATCCGCGATACTCCGCGAGAACACTGTGCAAACATTTTTCACCGCGAAACGACTTCCGGCGTGCTCGTTCGCCGAACGGAACGAGCTATTATGGCGACCGATGAACTTCGAAAGTGCAACGAATGTTCGCCGTAAACTCCGTCGCCTTTATCACGGTCTGCGTATCGTAGCGCTCTGTGTCTAACACTGTTGCTTTTGTTCGTAATTAAGAGTAATTAGACGTGCCACCGATGTAACTTGCTAGGTGCCAGCGTATAATTACCTGTAAAAAGGCGGACGGAGTGGCCGCAGCTTAATAAAGCATGTCATTATCCTTGTCTTTCTCTTTTTCTCTATCTTGCCCGTCTTTCGACCATTCTCTCGACACTTTTTCTCGCATGTGCGCTCTTTTATTTCCGGCAGAGACGTGAGACGAGCGTGCAGAATCGAGGCGCCTTTACGGCCCTATCTCCTTTGAACGTTTCTTTTTTGCCATTTTTTTTTTTTTTTTTTTTTTTTTTTTTTTTTTTTTTTTTTTTTTTTTTTTTTTTTTTTTTTTTTTTTTTTTTTTTTTTTTTTTTTTTTTTTTGTCTTTTAGCCTTTCCTGCTATTCTTTCGATTCGTTTCTCTTTTAGAGTTTTGATGGGGCGATTGTTTGATCTAATTCGATTATTAGCGTATTTGTTATTGAACATTTTAAAAAGAAATTCCACATTAGGGAAGTGTAAGCTTCTGCAATCGAAGCGAGCCTAAGAATTTTCGGTGTTCGTCTTGAAACGATACTCCGTGACAGTGATGAAAAATGCTCTTTTTGATACAAGACGTTTCAGAATGAAAAGAGCAATCGGGAACATGAAATTAAATTATGCGTATGAGAGGTTTTAAAGATGTCGAATAAAATAAGATTATAACAAGTACAAGTAAAATAAGATTATACAAAGTACCGGGTAATTAATCCGTATGCGAATATTTTATCGTAAATGTTCATTAATTCGCATTCGTAATTTCTTCGCATGCTCTTCTGTTCCTCTTCTCCTTCTTCTTCTCTTTCTACAATTAACAACGTTACTTGTTAGCTGCTTCCTTTGTTTTCTTCTGAACTCAATCACGAGTGTGAAGAAAAAATGCAAGGCCATTAATAATATCGCGATACGACCTCAAGATTGCACTAAAATTAGTCGTAGAAAGGAAACACGATATCAAAAGTGAAAATTTATAAATATTAAATATTTCGTTACACGTTATCTTAAAGTCAAATTTACTACCACTGAACGATGAATTAAGAAATTTCGTCATAAGCTTGGAATGAAAAGCTCGATACGTTGCATAGTAAAATTCACGAAAAAGGGAAATTAATTCTAAGACGCTTGATTTATATCTTGCGTTTCTATCTATGAAAACTTTGCACGCAAATTAATTCACCAGAAGCTTTTGATTTTAAAGTGACACACGATGCTCATAACTCATCCTTCATAAAGATTCAGATATCGTGGCCACTATAAATCTTTATCATTTCTGCTTGAATACTAAATTATTTCTCTGATATGACAGAACAAAGCACAGACTGCTTTCACAATAAATCTTTTTCTCCGAAAATATATGATCAAAAAATTTATTTAAATCTAATGGTAATCCTTTTATTCACATTATGGAACAGTTTATTATAAACGTACAGCGAAAAGAGGATGAATACTGAATGACCCATAAAAAAATCTTCGGTTCTTGATATTTTTAACTACATATTATTTAACGCGTATTTCCATATTCAAACGCAATTATCTCGATAGAACTATTATACACGGATATATGGAGCAACGATCTTTCCCACCATAGCGTCCGAGTAATGATAAGGATCGCAATAAATTTGCATAAAAATCCGTAGTCTAATAACAGCCAATTATTAACTCCAAATCTACCTATCCTTCCTTTAAATTTCTTTCTACTACAGCGACCGGCCAATTCCGAGAATTCGGCCGTTTATTCCGACAAATTTTTCCGAAAGCACTCGAGCTACCGAATTACAGCGCGCCAACGATGCCGAGTGCATGAACCCTTGTTGTCAACGAGCCGTACGAGATCAGCTTCTGGCTGAGCAAACAAAAAGTGCATAACTGTGCAGCGCACGTGCCGGTTGAGAAGTGCGATTAACATGACCGGTAACGGCAAGTGGGTCGCGACTACGCTTGGATAAAGCCGACCGATCAAGAACACTGGCCGATCCGTGACCTAGACGCCTCGACATTAACCCGCCACGCTCTATTCTTTTCCAACGTGATCCTTTCGTGATGGCCGCGCGATTGATGCACGATTACGGACATCGAAAGTCCTACGATGATGACATCGCTGAAGATGATAGTAATTACAGACGCACAGAAACGGATCGTTCTTGGAGAAAATCGTTTCTATTGCTTTCGGTATATGATATGGTATGAGTGGACGTAAAAGGTACAAACGACTTAGAATCGTGTTACGTCGAATTTATTTTCATGTAACTTTCTGATTTATGATTTAACCCTTGTATGATTTAATTGAGATCAAGTTGTTGTCATTGTATACGTTTCGGGTAAAGCCTGTTTGTAAGTAATCGTTTGAAATGTTACGCGTCTGAAGAAACGTTTGAGTCTTTACGTACCTTGTACAATGAATTTATTAAATCATTGAGTTTAAGAGTGTAAAGTCTGAAGAACGGTGATGTTGCTCGGGTTATTCGTGAATTATGACTTTCAGCTCAATAAAATCAATAATTCGATTAAAATGCGGCAAATAACGTGCACAGCCGTATTAGAGAAACAGTAAGAACATGCTGTGATATTTACAAATAATTTCAACATAAAACGACGCGTTTCAACAGAATTCTTTTTCGAAATTATCAAAAATTGGATTTAACACCTTTTGTAACGCGAAAAGTCACGGACGTTGAAATGTCTTATCTATCAAGTTGCGGAAAAAGATCTCTACCAGATAACGTCGTAATCCTCGCACAGAGGGAATGCAACGGAACATTCGTAATGCTTGCATAATCCAAGTGCACGCGATCGTCCATAAATCGCTCAATCTTTCTGTTCGAGATATTATTTATGGCCAGAGTTGTATTTTCACCGCTTACACCCACGCAGGTTTAGCTGTCAATCCTTTACGTGAGATTACGACGAGCTGTCGCGACGATACGTCGCACAGTAGTTCAAAATAAAAGAAAGTATCACTTTGATTATTAAGTGAAACATATATTTTTCATTGCAATTCCATCGTTACGTCGTACAATGATCGGGAAGAAAAGAATTATTTTTGGATGTTAAATAGACAGAGCTTTTTATTATAATTCTATTGTCGAGCCACGGAATGACTGAGTATAGAAAAAAGTAATTTTGTTTAGTGTTGAGTAAAAATTGTCATAGCAATTCTATTGTTACATCGCACAGTATTTCGATAAGTTGCTTTTTTATCTTAATTTTAAGTAAATAGATATTTTTCAAAATTTGTCTAAATTACGCATGAAGTTATTCGACTTATTGTTTAATATTTTATTATTACTAATACTAATAAAAAATAATTATTTCCGTAATAAATAATAAAATCTGAATCACCGTGCGTCGGTTAATCGGAAAAAAACTAGAGGAGTGGCTAAATCAGAACGGTTTATGGTCGATCGTGATGAAACGATTTTATTTCACACTATATATTATTTGCTGTTTAGTAGATACAATGAAAAGTTCAGTCGTAAATTCGAATAATTGTGGAAGGAGCATGGAATTGATAGGTCAGTGGGAAATCGTAGAGTAATTTATGGTGTGAAGCATAAAACGTAACAGGTGTTCTCTATGAAATAACCCGTTTGCGTGGTAGTGAAATGATTTCTGTAGATTGCTGTAGGTGTTGCGGAGGCTTTGGTTGAAATGATTGCTAGATGCTCTTTGCGAAGGTGTATACCTATAAATATTATAAATTAAAAAATCCTGCAAAGAATAGAACTATGCTCTGGGACGTTTCGTAAGCGAAAAATTTTGGTCTTTAATAAAATTACGCTTCTCACGTGTGAGCTATACAGAATCCTAATTAATTTCGTTCTCCGAAAATTCGTTGATGGTGATTCTTTGACTCTTTTTTGCGATTAGCGTCGTTAAAATTGATAATTGAAATTGATATCGATATTCGAGAATAAAAGAATACGTTAATCTTATAATTAATCCATGTATGTGCATCTCTGCGTGTTACACGCATTCTGTAAATCTTCGTACCTGTTAATTCCCCATAAACGTGTAAACATCCACAGTCCACCACTAACAAATTCGTTTGAGTAGGGAGTTCTTCTAGAATCAGAATTAATTGTACAAAGAAATACTTTGACTTATAGAAGGACCTAACTAATAATCTTTTTAAGACTCGGACATAAATACTATGACGACTCCCCTTCTATGACAAGTTGCAATTAAAAGTGCATTAAAACTTCGTCGACGCGCTCACATTTCTCAGAACATGTCCTATTAAGAATAAAAAGGAACTTTAATTCAGAAAGCAATAAAACTGAACACGGAAGGGTAAATAAATGTCATTAGGAAGAAGTAACTAGGAAATGAGGTAATACAGGGGCAGTGACGGTGAAAGGGAAGAAAATGAAGATTAAAAGTCACGTCATATCGCTGGTTCTCCATAATGGCGGTTACACAGTGAGCAACCTCGGTCTCTCTGCCGTCTTGTTTCGTTAGTTTCGTACGGGCCGTGGATTGGCCCGTCATTTAAATGCCAACGTACCCTCGAGACTGCCACGAACAGCTCTGAAAGCAGCCCCGGTTCAGCGATAGGGGAAAGAATGGATAGAAAGGGTAGCTGCTGACAATTCGTCGAAATGCCAGTATCTCGATTCATCAACGCCCACTCTCTTACCCGACACATTTCTTCGTCAACATTTGTAGTAGATCAAAATGCCGAAGATTCACTGTTCGATACATTTCCTAATTTGTAGAGTTAGATTTCTCTATTAACAAATATTAATTGTATTCCTTTATCAATGCTTACTAATTTTATTAATTTATGTTAATAGTTATGTCCTTTATTAAAATTTTATCGACGGAGTATTTTTACTACGAACTACCATTTTTTGTTCAGAATGATCGTACGTTTTAAATTAATCAAAATACCAAGAGGAAAATGTCAAGATATAATTAAAGCACCTTTGATTAATATTTCGTTGTTGACACGGTCTGTTTCGTTGTTATAGTGTCGATAGATCTTTGTCGATAGAACACTTTATTTCTTTTTATTTCGAATAAAGAGTAAACGATTCTTTGGCAAAAGTCAATGCTATGTAATATAAAAAATTGTTTTCTCCGTGACAGCGTAGACAGTTTCAGCAAAAAAATGAAGTAGGTACCATTTTCCGGTAAGTCAAGCGGAATATAACTTGTCAAGTGAAGAGAACTCGTTGCCAATTTTCAGAGCATAAATCTTGCTGAAGATGCCGGTAAACTTGCATGATTTTATTCCGCGGTATTGCGTCTGCTGGTTAAAAAGTATACCGCGAGTACCTGTTCGAATTTTCACTGGATGCAAGCTACATTGGCCAGGCAGCGAGCCAAACTTTTAAATCTTCAATGAATCACTTTCTGACAATAATACGAGCAGCGAGATGATAGAAAACGGACAGTAAGAATTTCACAGCAGCTTAGGAAATAAGATACGTCTTCATAAGTCACCCGAGATTCATAATTTCTTCAAAGTGTCAGCAACGCGAAAAAATTCAGTATTAGTTAAATATTTTTCACCATTCTTGACGATATTTATAATTAATGTAATTTATTCCTACTTCTTTGAAAAATATTTACAGGCTATAATGTTTAAGTATAATTTAAAAATAGCTGTTCGTTGTTAAACAGTTATATAAGAAATTAAAAGTTCAATACCTCAGAGATTCAGAGTCTTAATTCTTTCAAAGTTGTATTACATTGCGAACGATTCTTACATATCAGAATTATGCTAAATAATTCCTTTAAAGAAAGTGGTATTAATTGCTAATTAATTCCTTATTAATTCCTAAAGTCCTTTTTTAATTAGTCATTTGTAATTATTCGAACAGTGTTTCCTTTTCTCTTCAAAGAACAATATGCAAATAACAACCTATAGTTACTACAACTTTTCATGTGATCTTACGAGTGGCGTGTGGTATTAACTCAGAATATTTGAAAAAAAAAAAGAAGTAATTTGTAAAAAAGAAGTCATTCGTTACGAGGAACTTATTACGCCTTATCTTCGCTTGTAAAATTTATTACAAAAAATAATTAGTTTTGTTGAGGTTTTATCTCGGTACAATAGAAATATATATTGAAGTAGGTACAAGTATAGTGTATGCTGATCCAGAGCCTCACTCCAACAGTGCTACATCACAATTGAATGTGATAGGGAGCATGTTGATACATTTACAGCAAAGGACATTACCAAAAAAAAAAAAAATTAACCTTGGTGTGTAACTCTAGCTGGAAGTTACAAGAGACAGCAACAAAAATCTATTTACAGCTCTTTTGTTTCTAGACCTTGTAACCCAAACAACATTCATATTCAAAGGCACAATAATACGAGTCTCTCCTTTTTTAATTTTATTTACTTCGCTAAATTCTATTTTCTTCGCGGCGGCGGTGTCCAGGTAACGGGTAAAAAAAAAGAAAAATGTAGAGTTTTCCTAGAAGTAATTACTTCAACAAGTTTTAAGGCACGATAAAATATTATAGTAACGCTGAAATCATACAATGTATTGTTTTCCTCGAAATGAATTACATAGTAAGCGTTATCACTTATACAAATAAGACTTACGCTTTTTAAAAATTAATACGTAGGCCGTGCGTAATAACGTAATAGGGAACAAAATTACAATGCGAAGGTATAAAAATTATACACAGCACGCATAATAATCTGACTCGTCGTAATTAAATTTGTAGCTACAATTCCAAAATACTCCCATTCGCGTGTCTAAGAAGCATATTTCGCAAGTACGTATCTACGTTTGCCAGAAAATGCGCGATAAAACGAAGCTAAAGCCAGTAACGCCGAATTTATGAAGGAGAATATACATTTTTCTCGAATCCAAGATAAGCTTCGACTTCGAATCACGTATTCCTCGCAGACGACCAATATCTGCGAGTTTCAACATAGCCATCCGAGCAAACCAAAAATACTATTCGTATTTGCAACCAAGTATTCTTCCTACTTCGGTATTCTTCGTGTGCACAGAGCATCGATATGGAAGTTTATTCCCATAGATAACGTGTTCGCTGCTTTATGGGCCACTAATGGCCTGCGATTGTTATCAGAGATAAGACTCCCATTAAATTAACAAAACTTCTCTTTTCCTCTTTCTTTAAACAGAATGGATAGAAAATTGATGAAAATGTAGAATTTGAACGTTTTTCTATAATTTTTTGATTCGACTTTTAAGTTCCAGGAAAATTGCGAATCTTTTTATGCGCAAAATCTATCTGTAAAATTCTACCAAAATTATCAATCTTTTTATAGAAACAAAATTAACAAGAGTACCTGAAGTTTACTAAAATGTAGAAATTACGATAATAGCAAATTAATGAACAGTAATAGCACTTGCTGTTAAATTTAATTCGTCCGTTAAAAATGTCTGCCAATAGTCCATTTTTACAATTAAATTTGTCGACAATTTATTACTAGCCGATGTTAGGTATCACTGCTTGAATTAATCCTATCAAAGTTCTTTCCTATCAATTTCGAGGAAGCTTTATCCAACTCGTAATTTACAAATTGTATTACAGTCTGGCGATAAAGAGCTTCTCTGAAGCAATAAATATATTCCAAGAACTTTGATGATAACGAGTTGTCAATAATTGGTCACGATTACAAAATGGTAAGGAATAAAATAATTGCCGATCGTTTTATCGTTCCTACAATAATTCTGTAGCGAAATTATCTAATACATATATTCCATGGAAAATAAGCAAGTGTGAGGATACTTTTGAGCGTTAGTGTACGTCTACACGGGGCGCGGTATCGACACCTCGTAAAGCAAGAGGAAGTCGTACCTTTCTCGTGTGTGTACACGTCGCAATAAAACGAGCGTACACGCGCCGGTACACGAGTCGTACACGAACATAAAGCAATATTGATCCGACCTGTACGTTCCAGGTTGATTTTTCTTCGTTAGGAAATTCGACGAGCGTCCGGCTTGCGATAATATTTTGTTAGGTTCGTTGTCACCGGAATAGCCGTCTACGTCGACGTCGACGACATCAGGAAATTGTACAAGGATAGGTTGTGGACATTTTTAATCACACGTAGCAACAACGATGCAGTGGATCGATATATTAATTATGTATGATAAACAGACTGTGGATGTTCATGCAGTTTCATAGTTTTCTAAACGTCAGTTGAGAAATGGAATTTAAATAGAAATTTGTTTCGCCTATTAAACCTTAGAATCTGTAATTTATTTTGGATTTTTCATATACTTTTACAACGTAGGTTCCGTAGCTTAATAATCAGTGATAAGAAGAACTTCTTTTAAGAGGTTTATTAAGAGTTAAGAGTTTTCTATTCCTATTTCCTTAAAGATTTTCTTTTAAGATCGACAGAGAATGATAAAGCGTATTACTGTATTTAAGAACACGTTGTTCCGTTAAAAAAAAAAGCTAAACTTAATTTTCATACATCGTGTGGACGTTGGAAAAAATTACTGACGTCAACAATTACGTTTCCCTTGAGACCTTGGCGAACAAATCAATTTCAACATTGAATATTTCATAGTGTCTAAAGATAAAAGAAAAACAAGAACAAAAGAATAAAATTAATCATATATTACAATACATTAGGTACTTTAATATTTCGCTTTCGAAATGAGATTAAAATAACCGTGAGTTGTTGGGTAAGAGTTACACGTCATTCTTTATACTCTATAAACACTATGGCAACGTATTCACATAAAAGGAATGCTACGCAAACCTGCTAAAGTTGTTTTCATCGTTATTACATTACGTTTCGAAAGAACTTCAAAGACTCCAAGTTCGTCGTGCGCTCGAAAATTTTAAATTCGTATCTGAATCATCAGTTAATGTCGCAGAAAACAAATTAGAATTGTACTTGGAATTACAATCACCGTAAAACGAATTAAATGCTTTATCCAAACTCCTTATAATAAAAAGTAGATTACTCGTATAAAAAAGTTCCGATAAACAACGTTTCCTCGTCAACCTCGTCAAATACGTAACCTCGAGCGAAAGCCAGTTCTAAATGTAATTTTCTAGAACCTTTCGAGAATTTCTATTCTGAAACATACCTGTAACTCTTGACGATTATTTTTAGTTTCCGCTGCAAGTGAAATTTCAAATATTCGTGCATGGAAAGATTAACTTGAACTTCGATATAATAATCTGACGTTCTGTTGCCACGCAGCCAAGTATCCCACACACGAAATGCAATTGCAACGAGGTGGAAAATCACCGCGCAGAATAATTACGCTGATTAAGCCGATAAAACAAAGGCCATCGTATAGCTGCAAAGAGAAATATATGCGCTTCTATCGAGGGTTATCGCACCACTATATATATTGGCACCTCGTAAACGATATACATATAGGGGGAGTCATTGATCTGCCGTTTACGCGAATCGCAGTAAAAGCGGTGTACATCGTTCTGATATCTGTTTCGCACGCACTGGGTATCATCGATGTGTAGTACTAAATCCTCGTCGTAAGTTAGATAGAATCACTCGGATAATTGTGGAATAATAATAAAATTCAATTTAATTTAATCCGAAATTTAATCTGGAAATTTAATAATAAAATAATTCGGAATTCTTTAAACTTACAGTACCCAGGATCAATTTTAAAGCTTTTATCCGCGTTTTATCTACGTGCATGATACGATGACATCCGTGTGACTGTACAGAAGTATTCAGGAATTTGTAAGTAATTGAAAAAACGAAAAAGGTTGGTATTGCGTGGATAAATTATAAGATAATTAATAGTTATTGATATGCTAAACGTCTCATAAGCTAAATTACGTATGATATAAGCTATGATATATTTTAAAGAAAGAAAAATTGCTGCCAATTTACGAGCAGTGGAATTTTCATCTTGCGAAGCAATAAACCCCTGAATTGTTCCGTTCGATTTTAAAAATAAACGAGTACAAGCCGACGAGAACGACTTTTCACGTGGATATAAAGAGTCGCTAATATCAGCGGTATATTTTACACCGTGATTAGCATTACTAAAATCAGGATAAGGCGCCATAAACGGGCTCGTAAAAATTAATTGAGCCATTCAAATTAATCAAGTTCGTAGATTATGTACGAGAAAAATCGCTGTAGAAAATATGATGTATCAACTTATGGTATACAATGTTTCCTTGTTTTCTAAATGAGCCTATTAATTTCAACCGAATTAACATCACGGACAAAGGTTAACAAACTCATCGTAAACTAAAATTGCGTAACTAATCTCTTTAGCGCGAGAATGAAACTATCTGTTCATTTACACCGTTTAACTTTTCGTTTGAAATGTTTCTATTTCGATTAAACTAAATGGAAATATGAGAAAAACGAGTAGCCTTGTTTCATCGAATATTATCTAACGAATTGACTTTGTGAATCGTTAACTAGACACGATCAAAGGTATTAACAATTCAATAGCTCGAGTCAAATACGCGAGTTCGTACGCTGTATAATCTCAACAGAAATTCGCAGAGAACTAATTTGAAAAGTAAAACAAAATTTATATTGACGTGGGAGCGTCTAACGACATGATCTTACGACGTTGATCTTTAAAATTCTCAGTCATGAAAAGCAAGAGCTATTCACGATATTATTTAATTTCAGTTTATTGCTACGCAAGTATCGCTCTTAATTCCTCTCGAAAGCTACGTACGACAGGAACAGAGCAATTAAATCGTATCACGGGACCATTCGTCGAAACGAGCCATTCTATCGAAAACCCGTAAAGCAGCAACGCGGAAGTCGTGATGGCAATAAACTCGAGCGGTCTTCCTCGGTCCGTGTATTCACTGTATCGTCCAACAGGACAGCGTGACCCACGCGAGCAGCTTGAAAAATGCGCGGAGGCTGTGTTTAGATAGCGGGCTTAGCAGCTCGTTTAACAGGCGAAAGGGGGGGAAAAAATCACGGTTCGTTTAGCGACACGCGGTTATATAACCGCGGTGGTGGTGGTTCGCGTTTTCAAGAGATCCTCTCTCGACTGCAGAGACCGTGAGAAATTCGAGCTGGAGTGCCGGGTCGATGATCCTCGAGGAACTCCTCGACGACCTTGAATTGAAAAAAAAAATCTCCTGGTTGATGATACACGACCACCGGAAATCGCACTCATGGCAGGCTTTTCGTGGTGAAAGGAGAAATGATTACGGTGAACGAAAGGTTTTGTCAGCGTTAATAATACGGTTAATGATCGCGAAGGAGACTGTGATCACAGTGATTTGGATTGTTTTCGTAGAGTGGCGTAGTTGTGAATAGGCAGTGGTGACAGTTTTAGAAGGAAATTGCGCAGTTTCGTATAACAAAGGTATTATTTGACGTAGTTTTCTTTCCATGGGGCGGTTCACAGGCACGAATTGAACGTTTGAGATGCAGGAAATGTTATACATTTAGTGTTTTAATGCTTTTGTCGATCGATCGATTTGTATGATACTGGAATTCGATTATTTACCTGAGACATAATACTCAAGTAACTAACGAAATTCCAAACTTTTGATATGACACGAAAGTACATGAAAGATTCGTACGACTCTTCTAAGAATTCTCTTTACCTCTCCTCGCAGAACCAATCGGGCAACGAACACCAAAAAAGAAGGCAAAAATAAGAGAAAAATGAAAGAAATGATAATTTAAGGTACCATGATCCAAGAGATCTACGCTAACTCGCCACAGAGCGAAGATTCTCGCGGTGAAAGCGAGATGTGCAAGTTTCCAAGGCGTCTTGCAATTAGTGCAATATTCGTCTTCTCGTGTTGCTTCACGGCCTACCGCGAAAGTCCGGTCGGTGAGCACAACAGAAAGGGTAGGAAGGAAGTTTTCTATCGATCCGCGGCGATGTTTTGAGGTCAGGGCGCTGCGCCAGCACTGCGGCGACGGGGCACCGCGATGCCTACGTCGAAATCGTCAACGACCACGGAAACCATGACCGATGATCGTCGTGCAGACGACAATGATCGTTCTCGTGACTGTCCATGAATATGATCGCCACCCCCACGCCCGGAAGTCACACGATTCTACGACCTTAATATCGGCCGTTTTCTTTTCCTTGGTCTACTTCCGGCAACCGCAATGCGGAGGAGCCCGGTTCTGAATCGCTGCAAGGAAATCGTTGTTATTTCTATTTCGTTGGCGAACTCGGTAGAACGTAAATACATAGTTGTTGGACAGTTCGTTGCGTTTGATTTATTCATTTACTGACTGAAGGAGTGCGTTGTCTCGTCCTATTTTTTCGAAATTATCGATATTTTAGACTGCGTTTATAGGAATTTTGAAGATTCTTTTGAGGGTTTTAAGTAATATTAGAGGTATTACGTCGTTTCATAAGTTTCATGAGCTTTCCATTGTGGATTATCAACGAAGTATCGTTGTTCAAAGCTACATGTAATTTCTTAATTATTATTTAAGTCTTCAATAGGTTCAAACACGCAGTATTTAATAGAATTGACAGAGTAGTAAATGAATGGCGACTGAAATATCAAATCAAATCAAAGGTATCTATAGCATTGTGTATAAGCCTCGTGGAAAAGTAAAATTGACGTCTAAAATTGTTGACTGATGCTATTAAATTATTATAATCGAATAGTTAGTTTAGGAATTCAGTGTGTTACTAGATTTTTGTACAATGTAGTGAAAGGATATGTTTAGTATGATACATTTCGTGGTTAAAATATTTGTTTCGCATAAATTAATTACAATACTAAAAATTGTTTACAAAAGAACATGAGAAGGAGAGCTACAAAATAACTGAATATTACTTTGTTGTTTACAAGATAAGGTAGACTAACAATAAAACCTTAAAACATATAACACGTATCAAATAATTAAGGAGAGAACCAAAAATATAAAATAACAACGTTTCGGTGATTCGTAGGATACAGTGCAATTACTCTAATTGCCAAGGAAAATAGTGTAAAAATATCCACGACCCAGCATTAGCCCTATTAAATCTAGAATGCGTGTGCGAACACTGAAGTTTTCACTAGGGAAATATAAAAATACCTCTCGTCAAATATTACCCGGAATATTTCACACAGCTTGGGAAAAGGATTAAAAAATGCGCGGAATTAAAATATTTTCCACAGAACAAAAATACAAAATATTATAATGAAAAATCTATTATATTGTATATTGTAACATATTATATATTATATATATCCTATATATTAGATATTTTATAAAATTCGTAAAATCGTTTCTAACGAACTAGGAATTTTCTTTTGTAGTAAAAAGTTCAATTTCTCGTTAAAGAATAGATATCTCGTAAAAGTACAAATTCTAGTAAACGAAACTAAACCAATATTCTCAAAGCTGTAACGAGCAATGTAATTTAAACAAAGAGGAACCGGTCGAACTATACTAAAAGCGTTACCCTAAAGCTTCGAACAACTCATTGGATTGTAAGAAGAATACAAGCGTACCCCATTCTTCTTTTTTCGGTATCAGTTTCCTTCCATTAAATCCGCATTACATTCACGATTCTCCCGGATGACCGCAAGAAAAATACGAAAAAGTCAGGATCGCGTTAAACCAAGTCACACTTCACGGAAGTTAAAGAAAGGAGATCAGTCGGTTGACAAGAAATCGAAGGGAAAGAAGCCAAGTTCCGGTGCGTCCTATCAGCTGCCTTCTTGGACGAGGTCGTGGCAGGTGGGCGTCACGCACCGTGGAATTTATTCTGGAACGTTCTCTGTTCACGTTGATATATCACGAATACGGCGCAGAAGATAAAGAAACAAGGGAAAAGGGAATGACGCGGGACAACGAAATTATCCGAGTGGCCGCAGACGTTCTTAATGCCACTCGTAACGGCACGGCGCGACGGAAACTGAAAGGTACCAGGGTCGACTATTACGCGCCAGCTGTTTCCTTGCCCCCTGAAATTCTCCCTGTGTAGCACTATCTGTTCTCTCCATGCGTGTAACGCTTTTCTATGGTGGGTGCGGGCCGATTAGGTTTGCTCTCTTGTGTCTCCTTAATTTAGGTTTGCGTGGCTCCGTTGGGAAACGTTTGGTGGGCTGAAAGGGAAGATTGTACGTTGGGAAGTTTTGCTTGGGGTTAGATTTGGGTTCCGTTCATGCAACGAGACATAATCTAATGCAAGATATGATAGATGTAAATAATGAAAAATAAGTAAGTCAATTGAAAGAATGGATTACAATACAAATATGTATATTACGATTCTATGATGCGAGGAACAGTTTTAGTGGTGCAGTTCACCCTCGAACTGGTCGCGCCGACCAAAAACAATGACGTGGCCGGCTGAGCTCATTGTCGACACATCGGTCACTCTTGACCCACATATTGAGGTTACAGATAGTAGATACCATGTAATAAATATTCTTCCAATGTATTATTTTTCATTCAGCTACAGCTTGCAGAGGAAATAGTATTTTGTTCGATCGTATGCCGATTACACGCGTTACGTGCACGTTACAGAAGTGACCCGGCCCGACGACGAGAGTTAATAGAATTGTTGTGTTACAAATAATACGTTACAAATAAATGTAATTTACTATCAAAAACAAACAATTACGCAAGGAAGATCAGGAACGATAAAATCTATCATCGTGAAGCTAATCGAAAGAAAAGATAAAATAGTAATGGAAACCAATGTACCACGATATACAATGTGTCTCTAATTTATCGCAAATTATTCCCGCTACGAAGTACTTATTTAATATTTATCGTGTATACGTTCAAATTACACGGCGATTCGCGTGGTGTATAAGCCGATAAAGGGCGATTGCTCGTGGATGAGCAACTGCGTATCGTCGTGTATGCGCGCGTGCTCGCGTATGCACATGTGTCAGGGTGGCTGAACGTACGTTGAACATACGTGGATATGAATGACCGCATGGCATATGGCGTCCGTAGCCATCCCATACGGCGAATAGTCTATCATTTTTTACGTTTTTTTTCTTTTCGGTTCTTACCAACCGCTATCTCACCGCTTCTGTTAGAGCAGCTAGTTGCAAGCCTCTTCTCAGGGAACATAGGGGGAATTGTGGTTAAGTAATGAGTTACTTTAAACCGGCCTTCTCCTTCATTTTCCGTCAGGGAGTGTACTACCACGGCGGCTGGACTGCGTTTGCGGTGGGATTTTAAATATCTTTGCTGGATTGAAAGGGTATAGGGGGTAGAGCTCTTTCAATATTTTTTATGGAAGTTACTGTTAGGCTATATTTTTCAGTTCGGAGGTACTTTTAGCGGCTGTCTGACGAGCTGGAGAACGGTGATTGTGCTGGTAGTCAGGGTTTCATGATGGGAAAGGTGGCATGGTACTTTCAAGCGAGGAAAAGGAATTATATACTTATGGCTATCTTTTTACGGCGATATCTTTTAATATGGGTTCAGCTGAGATTTAGAAGAAAACGATGGAAATTGAAATTTCTACGTAATAATAGGTTTGTAAGGAAAGATGGTTTTTTTAAGCGTATTAAATTGTTTCTCTATTCCGATGTTAAAGCGCGAAAAAATTTTTAAAGGAAATGGAAGTACATATAGGTAGGAACTGATATATATGGGAAACGAGCATTCTCTTCTTCGAAGCTGTAAAATTTCCTATGAATCGGTTCATCAACAAATATTGCTTCTCTCCATAGTCGGGTACAATAAGGTTCACATTTTATACACTCGCCAAGTAATTTTCATTCACGATAATATAACCAAGGCTCCAGCCAAAAACTTAAAATCTTCCTATGCATCGTATCTGGCCAAAAAACGAAAACCAGATTTTTGTTCGAAGCGACATCTCCTCAACAGTAGAACTTTGCATAAATTGTTGTATCCCATTGAAAGAAGTTCCCCCGTAAGGGCAGTTCTAATCTCATGCATCCTCCATCGGCGTCATTACAAAAGTAAGTCATAGAGAGTCTCTTCCTTTCGGTGACCATTGTTGGCGATTCGCTCGTGCACGCGAGACGTCACGCGACGCGAAAGAAAGTGCCGATAGAAAAGTGAGTCGATTTTATATAGGCGCGTTTAATGACAGAGCTAGCTACAACGATTTTCATGACGTGTTCCATCGACGCGTTTCCTATATTTCTACTCGTCAATTACCCTCTGCCCGCAATAAACTGTTTCCTCGTGGACATACAACCGGGTATTATGCAGGCCAGGATCGTAAAGAGGAGTTCGCAAGTGTAATACGAACGAATCGTGCGTACTCGCGCTGCATACTTCGACTACGATGGCTTTAATAGTATTTTACCGAAGATTGGATATCACAGTGGCAAATTGCTGCAGTTATTTGAAAATACCTCTAGTAATAGCACGATGTAGTCTCGCAAGGATTATAATTATCAGAGAGCGAGTTAATTACAATAGATATACATAGGAGGACGAAGGAAATTATTAAGTATTTATTTATGTACTTTTTAGTTTCAGTAAATTGTATGTATACTGCAGTAATAACAAGCTATAACATATTGGGCGTATACATGATACATTAGAGTTGTATAAATAGATCTGAAATTGTGGATTTATTAATGACATTAGGTATTTTTCTGGACAGTGAATTATTAAATGTTATATTCTCCAATTAAACATTTATCAAAGTAAACGGAACTGTTACGTAAATAAATGAGTAAATAGGTATAATATTCTATTAATAATATCAATTTCTTCCTTATAGCGGGTTGTTAAAATAATTCTATATTCTTCGATTAGAAATTTATCGGCGTAAATGAAATTACCGTCTGTAACGTTAATTTCGAAGTAATGACAGAAGCAGTAGGAGGTTCGATGTAGATATAATTGACAAAGTATTTTCGAAATAATTAGTTAAATATGTTTTCTCAATCGCTTCCCTTTTGCTCTACTTTACAATTTGTTTCACCGAGTTGAGAGTAGTTCAATAGCAGGTATTTCCAGGATACATACGATCATCTTTACTAAAACCTTGGTACGCCATATTATCCCTTCGCATACACCTCTTAGGTATTCGATTCTTTCTCACATTCCTAATACTCAACGTTAAATCATTCTTCATAAACGTCCATACTAAACGTTTCCACATCATAATCCTCAGTAACTTTACTGGCTAATTTTCCAGTAATAAGTATCCCACGAACTTCTAAATGATATCTCGAATAAAGCTTCTAGAAAGATACGGAGAAATGCGCAGAAGCAGAGAAAGGTTGCATTATGTTCGTTTAACGTTTAGAAATATTAATTATTAATTTTCTACGAGTAAATTTTGCTCCGAGCTCTAAATAATTATTCAAACTTCTAGAATGAGTCGCAAAAAAGAGCAGAGAGAGGAAGAAAGAAGAACTGCTATGGTGGTGGTCTAATTTCTTTTTAGTGAATTTTCCACAGAGCTCTGAATAATTGCCGAGAATCTCCAAAATACAGCAAGAAAGCAGAGGAGACGGAATGAAAAATCTCACGATGTCCGTCTAAAAAGTCGCAGGCCCGGGTTCCCTCATTTTTTATAGTCATCACGGGGAAACGAGTCGCCGATAAAAAGTCGAGCAGCCCGGATCCGTTTGCCCGGTCGGAAAAGCACCGGCATGCTTAATAATATTCTCGTGACCCGTGGCTGGTTAACGGGGAGCCCTCCGGTTGCTTATCGATCCGTGAACCGAGTCACGCGAACCGTCCAACCGCCCCGAACAGTCTTCCGAGGTAACGTCGACTGAAACTCTGCTTCCCTCGTTCGCAAATTTCAGCCACCCCCGAACGGTGAACGAGATCGTGATTTCATAGATCAACTGACCGAAGGAAAGTCGGAATATGTACTATACAGCGAAAGACCATTCGTTGGAACTTGATTAAAAATTTTAATTAGCGTCCATTCGAATTAACTACTGTCGATTGAGTTCGCTTTTCTGGATGTGAACTCTTATATATAATTATTATCTTAGAATAATTATTTGGCGGTTCCTCTTAACGCCTCAGGATTTGAGAAATAACAGGTTGCGGGGAAAAGCAGTGAAATCCTATTAACAAAGTTCTACCGTATCAAGAGCGCAAAGCGTTTGTATTTGGAACAATTAATTGCCTTAAAATATGTTTTATAATTTATCTCGTTAACTAAAATTGACTGACTTTTCGAAATGACTGACTTCAAATTTTTTTTTATGTTACAATTATGTACTAAGAATATAAAAATACTTTTGACGAAATTAGTGTTGACTATCGTTGACATAAAACATGATTGTAATCATATATTTATAGGATATGCTCGACTTTAGTCTTAATACGTTGGGAAACAATAAAATTATAATTAGTTGCTACGTAATCGGCTTCACGAAGTGCATTGGAGTCTTAAGAGTATACATGTTGAATGATTCTTACGTTGCAAGTTGGCTTCTCCGAGGTCATGAAGTTGGACGAACTGATTTCAACGCGTAAACTGAATAGTTACTTAGAGTAGATTGGATGAAGTTCGAGGATTAGAGCTGTTAGGATTTAGAGGATTTTAAAGGGAGAATTTATGGAACGATAGAAAGTTTCTTTCTTTAGTGTTTTCTAATTCGTAGGTCGCATAAAATATCCATGACGAATAAATCGATATAGAATTGTTGGAAGATTACAGATGTTGTTTCGAAGTTTCAAAGGAAATAATACAATGTCTGTAGGCTTTATTTGACTGAAAATTGTTAAGATCATTAGGAACCTTTACGCTTCTTACAATCTAATTCTTCGATACATTATAGCCGTATCTTTGATTCATCGCTTGATTCACTAAGATACTACCTTGATCGATATCGTATATTACTTATCAATCTAAAACTAATAATTTTATTTCTATCTCGACATTAGATCGCAATAAACGTTTCGAGATAGTACACATGTACTTGTAATATTTTTCTGGATCGGTAGAACCTTCCATATTTTTTACCATGATTATCATATCAAGAACAACCTGATAAACCTAACCATATTCGTGAGGTACCAGGAATTCTTTGCTTTATCAGGCTATCGGTAACTATATCGACGCGGCCATGCGACTCAAGAATAAAAGGATTTAAAAAACGAGAAACGGACGAAAACGACTCGCAAACGATCGTCTTGGAAATTCACCGATTCTACTTTGCCATCTCCGATTAGGCAGCTTCCCTAAAAAGATTCCGAGGGTGCCTACCGCGATGACCGTTTCGTAGTCGTTGCCAACTTTAGATTCTAGACAGGGGCGGCGGGTGGCGGGATTGGAGGAGGTAGGTCACGCGAAGAATGGGCGGAGATTCCAAAAATAGGACCATTACCGATAAGGCCTAACCGAGGCGCTCCCGTAGGTGGGTGCGCGGTAGTAACCGATGGCAGGTGATAAAGCGGGGGAAATAGGGTGAGTTAAGGGTGCCGGTAGGTGATGATGGCGTTGGGCAAAACGGTGAAACCACCTAAGTCGATGCTTTTTCGTGACGGCTCGACCAGCCGCTTGCTGGTAACCTACGCTAGTCTCGAAAACTTGCGGATCACATAGCGAGAAATAAAATGAAAAGTTGAAGTCTTGTCGACGCTGGCTTCAGTCCGTATCTCGAGTTTTATATTTCGCGTTTAAGAGGATTACGCTGGAGCTATGTAGTAGTATTTGTCCGGATCTCTGAACCGTGCAACAGCTAAACTGATCAACTGCGACAGATTTAGATAAATGAAGTTGCAGCGTAATTGGGTAGAAGGGTTGCTCGCAAAGATTCCGAATATCGGTAAAATGATTTCGAACTTTAGAGAAAAGATACTATAATATAGTTAGAGGACACGCGTGGAAGGCAGTTTACGAAGTTCAGATTCGAGAGAGGCTGGCTGAACTTGGGAAAAACGGTAGCGAGAGTATGAAAAGATAGAAGGTAGAGTCGAAATTTGGGCAGGCTTAGTGAAATCGATATCATTGATTTTATAATAGACTTGATTTAACTAATTAACTATCACGTTGAAAGATGTAGCAGAATTTAACTTTAAGAATTTGAATAATAATAGTTTTAAACCATAAAAACCTCAACATCTATAAGTATAGAAGATACAAAAACGCATTGACTGCAATATATCATAGATTTAGTTACATATTAAAAATTAATACTTCTAGCGTTAAATATATCTCTAAGCCCAGTTGCACGAAGCACTTTACATTTCCAATCCTTTATACATCTACGAAAATATCTTTCTCCATCCGATCCCAAACAACTTTGATACCAGTACCTATCGCCAATATCAACCTACCAAAGTAACGCCACTAAACATCAACGACGCCGCCTACGCTCGACATCGATGCCCGTTCACCGATATCAGTTGCTGTCGATATTCCGACACGGCGAAAATCCATCCATATAAATAAGTATACAGACTGGTAGGATCGACCTTCGCGGAACTTCCGTCGCTGGAACGATTTAGCGAAAGGGCACCGAGGCAGAGAGCACGGACTACAGCGAGGAAAATCGTTCGAGGCTTGGAACGAAACGAGAAGCTTTGGAGCGGGGGTGCGCTGAGGGTGGCGCGACCGATGGGGCGGTAGGAAAAAGGCACAAGAAAGGCTTGAGTGGCGTTCTACGAGGGAATCGCGTGACTACTCACGGATCAATAGTTTGCTCCTATACGTGTGCACGGGGTTCGGTTTAGGCGCCGCCGTCCGTTACCAAGGGGGCCGCGGAGAACGAAAATCGGTGCTCGCCTCGAACCGCTTCCGCGAACGTCTGTGAACCTATCTATTAAGGTTTAGCGAAAACTTACGTTCTCTGATGCGTAGGAACTTTCAGAGCTTAACTGTAAAACGGCTAATGGATTGTATCGTCTCTTTTAGGTGTTAGATTGGCAATTAGATCGCTGCGTATAAAATGTTTTTCCCAAATAAGATTTCAATCGCGCATTGTATATTCGATTGAAGCAATTAACGTATGATTCATTGTCAATCAGTAACCAGTTTCGTTAGTTTAGATTTGTAAGAAATATCGAGTCTGGAATTCTTGTAACCTTAAAATGTGACAATTTTTCTTCAATTAACTTAAATATAAGTACATGTATATTTAAATACTGTTATATTCACTTAAATAATTATTTATCATTGAATTACACGCGATTTATAGAAAATTTCTTCTTCTTTAACGTGCTTCCAATTTGTTCCTCAATCATAGAACAATTTCCAAACCATTAGACTAATGGATCCATCCCGTTCAACAGACCACTCTCAAAACATACACTTAAGATCAACACCGCTCGATTTACGTTCAAATCCATTATCCCGTAAAACTCGCCCCTACAATATACTTTACCAAAAAACAAAACGACAACCGATCTTCTCGATCGTCGAACCATATTCCCATCTCGCCATCCACAAAAATTCCCAAGAGGAGGAACAACGCTGCGAGCGGATATTTTCAGGAATTTACCAGCGCTGGGCGAGAAGGGTGGTTTTCGCTATGACGAGGTCGAATGTGTGCGCGATGAGAAGGTTGTAAAAATGGCAAATTATAAACTATAAATCCAAAGGAAAGGTGGCCATTTGTGGCGTAATGCAAGAACTGCGCGGCCCGGAAACGAGAACGAAAATCGCGTTCTCCTTGTGATTTCAACGTCTGCCGCGCGTTACACCGCGGAACAACCCTTATTACCGCGCGTACGCGCGACGAGGAGGCTCGAGCGGAAAAGGTCGTGGCTGGAAGAGAGAAGGCGGAACGCGGTAGTAGAGCCTATCCACAAGCCAGTAATGGCAGGTCGTATCGATCGTAACGAAATGTTCCTGGAAACGTGACGAGCTTCGGGCTGCTTTCGCTTCGTCCATTTATCGGTCGCGTAGCGTGCGTACGAGCTTACAAACCTACGAGCCCACCCCAATTACGAAACTCGCGCGAATCCCGCCAGTTCTCGCGATTTACTTGCTCGCGAGTTTCAGAATGCGCTCTAGGTGGAAGTTCGCAAGTTAGTCGTGCAGATTTGAAGTTAATCGTGGAAATTGCCAAGTTGCTCAGCCTCGATGATTTATTCTGAAATCATCGTTAGAAACTAATTTCGTTTTTTTTTTCTTTTTATATGGTAGAATTATCACGCGTAGATTACAACAACTAATTTGTAATTTTTCATAGAAATTTTATAGATCCGTAGAAATTTAAATGCAGTTTTGTAGAATATATAGGCGAATGTTGGTTTTACCTTCTTTATTCCTTTGGTGTAAGATTGGTACTTTGGTTACTTGCTACTTTAATCGTAAATCAACGTTTATTTTTCATTTGTTTCTTTACTATCTTCCCTCAGATGCACGTCTGGTATCGCTGGTTGTGCTTTCATGAAACCAGACATACGATGTATGTATAAATATTAAATATTATAAAATCACGTGGCCCGAACTATTCATAAGAAGATGGAAATTGAGAAGTAACTGATTACAGACTTGGAGAACCATAGTGATTTTAGTAATTCATATTGATTATTAAATAGCAATTACGTAAAAGGATTTTTTGTACTGTTCTTTGGTTAATTCCGAGACATTGAAACACGTCGTGCAGAACTTTAACTCTTCTATACCTTCTAATTTTACGATACTACGAAGATATTATAAATCGCTTTTGAGTGATTTTTTCTAAACCAGTTGCCCGAAGTGAAAGGTCAGATCTTCTTCAATGATTCAGAGTGAGTAAGCAGAAGCGATAAATTCATCAATTTAAATTAAGAATGTAATTCTTCGATTTAAGACTGATTCCCTATAATTTTCTCTATCGATTGCGTAATGCCATTACATTTTTACAAGTCATCCTTAATAACCTAAAACGTCTATCTGACAACGAACTATTCTCTGGCTGAGCACTAAGAACTATTACGTTTGGTGGCTTAAAATAAAATTGAAATTACGATGCCGATGCCACCCGGTAATCTACGTTAGGAAAAAGTTGAAGTACTTATTTTATATATATAATGCTTCTCACTCGCACGAGCGAATATATACGAATAAATAAATATAAAACATAAGTAAGGTACGAGTCGTTAAACGCAAACTCCGAAGAAAAATTCCGCGATACAAGCTTAGCTTACGTAAACAAGAATGTATCTGTAAAATATCAATAAAATACAAGTTATTAACATGGAACTCGATAATTCTATTCTTGCAAATTACTAGAGCAACGCTTCGTTTGCTCGCTGCACGATCTTATTCTTCGTCCGTAATCAAAATCCACTTTCAGAAACAAATTACTCCCATTTCGAATCGGCGTTGTCGCAGCATAGTACGATTCATCCCCTTAATGAAGTCCATAGGAAACGAGACTTCGCACTTCCTTCATTTGCATTGTCATCCACCACATCCCTGTCCCCGCCCCTCGAATCAATCGATTCCCGTCGCGAGGCGTAAATAAATTACCTCCGAGTGAGTCTGCCATTTCCCTCCGTCTTTCTCTTCCACCTTTCTTCGTTCGTCGTTCTCGTGTACACGCGAGACACGGAGACTCTTGGTACGTGCGCCACGATTCCGGCAGTCCGCGAAATGATTGATGGACTTTTTGGCGTTTTCTCAGTAAAGGCTTGGTATCGATTCAGCCGCTCATCCTTATGTATTTATTCGCGTGCGACCACGTGCGTGGATACGCATGCAAAACGAACGTATTTCCATAAGCGTATGTATCTGGCGAAACGGCGTGTACCTTTGCGCGACGACTAGGAAAAGCATTCGCGTAATTAAACCCCTTGGTGACGAGCGTGTGCGCGGTCGTTTCGCGATGGATCCGCTCGGACGTTGAATGAAACCGCGTAAGAAAATTCTCTATTTTACGCGAATGAATTTGCCACAAAGAATGTATGTTTTATTATTATATTTTACAAAACGTTGGTTGAGAAGGAGGATCGATTCGGTAGAAAGCGCTGGAAATAGACAAGGCTAACGAAAGAAACGCGAAAAAAAGAAGGCGGACGAAGTAAATTTTATAAGAGAATCGCTTTGAAGGGAATTGAAATTTTTGTTTTGAAAAGAGATATGCTATGTTTTATTAAACGGATTTTTATTAAGGATTTAAAAAATTCTGCTAGAGTCGTTTAATTGTAACAGTTGCGCATATGAAGACTTAACTTTTAATTGGCTTCGATTTCAACGGAGAATTAAGGTACCTGCTGTTGAAATATAGCAGACTTGCTAAAATACAAAATTGTACTTACTCGTAGATTGATCTATTCCAAATACACATGTTGTTATTTTTAAACAATTCTAAATAAACGAAGCTGTGTCGATTAAAACCTTCAGAAATTTACAAATAATCTTTAAACAGAATTTGCCTTTTCTTGAAATTCGTCGTTACGAACGTCATACTAAAAATAATAAGCGTAAAAAGAGACGGAAATAAGACAATATTAATATGTACCTATATATATATATATATATTGTACAAGATATATCTATAAGAAATGCACAAAAGTGCCAACGCCATCGCATTAACAAAAAAGAAAATTCCAAGAAAACAAGAAACCAGGAACCAAGAAATGTATGAAAGCCACAGGAAAGGTAAGCGCTTCAAGTACACCGATTGTACATTCATCAAAACGTGACCATTTTTCCAACTAAAATGGCGTTTCCATTACTCGCAAAAACCGATTGTTCGGACGTTCTGACAAATGGAAGCTAGCTCCGCGTTATCTATCATTTGTTATCCAAATTAAATCCAACCCGTGCCTGGAACGATAGAAGCAGCCGCGTTGAAAGCAGTTTGTGGAACGCCGAAAGGAGAAGTAGAGGGGCGAATAAACCGGAAGTACGGCCGCATGGTCGCGCAGTTCATTCAGACTCCGCTTCTAGGATCAGGCTAGCCTGTCCGCGAGCGTTCCTCCTCGTTCGCCGTTAAACCACGTTGTCTTTCTCTTGTTTTTCTTTCTTCCACCGCCGCGTACCGTGTTTCGTCGCTCGAACAATAGAGCCGCGATGCCGTAATGCACGCCAGAGGGTGATTAATAATTGCAGGAGCAGGCCGAGGCACGAAATCCGAAACATTTCCGGCAAGCGCGATCGCGCCACCGCATGGAAACGCGCGTGGCTCTCGGAAAACTTGCTGTGTTTGCGTTGGACGACACGCGGTTAAACAGCGGTTTGAAGTCGACTTAACGATCAGAGACTAAGAAAAGGGGCTTTCGTAGACCGAAGTGACCTTTATTCTGGAATACCTACAGAATCGTTCGATTTTCCTATTGTTAGACTTTTAGGTTTTTAGATACGTAAGCTTCTAGATATTTAGGTTCTTGGATCCTTAAATTTTGAAATTTTTGACATTTTTAGATTCCGCAGCTCTGGAGTTTTCGATTTTTAGATGTTTAGGCTTTCGAATCTTTAGATTTTCAGGTTTTTACATCTTCAAATTATTAAGCTGGAGAAATTCAGTTCGCGAATTTTCAGATTTTCGTGCTGTGATCCTCTGCAAGATTTGTAGATTTTATTACGGGGTAAATTTCAGTAAAGAAATTTCAAGAGATAAATACGATACTTAAGCGCACAGAAAGAAGAATAATTGTACGTTTCGCGTTATTTACACACGGTCGTTCACGCGTGTGCACAAACATTAACGTCTCCAAAGTACCGTGAAACAATCCGGACAATTAAAATTCTTCCTCCGTAAAGAGTCGTACGGCCGAGTCCCTCGAGCCGTTTGCCACTTTAAAACTAGGGTCAAGGATAAACAATAATAATAACAATTAGTTTTAATTGGTCGTGCAGCTATCAGTACGTTTCACGAATGGACATTTCGAGCAGTCAGTCACGCCCCAGACGGACAGAATCGTAAATTTACGGTTGGTGTGCCACGAGACGGAAACAGGGGGAGCATCAGGTGGAAGCGGAATTATGGACCCACCTGCCTTTGTACAAGCGGTCCCCTGCGTTATGTTTCTAGTTTGATTCTAGTTCTCTTGCGCAGTATGTTCTCTCGAAAAATTTCCACATGGCTATTTAGCGAGGCATTGTAAACAAGTCGACGTACCGTGAAGCAATATTCTTAAAACTATTTCAGATACGATATTAAAACGTCGTACTTCTTTGTTCATAATTTCTTTGTAGAACAGAAATTTACATTGTGGGTTTTTTTCCGTGAAGATAGTCGCTTTTTTTTAAATAATATTTGTTATAAGTTGTTATAAAATATTTTACTACGTTTAGAGAATATTTGTGTGATCTTAAATAGGAAAATCGAGCAATTTGGGATCTTTAACTAAAATCACTTGTTATTAGCTGTTTACTAAAAGGCAATAATTATTCTTCTAGTTATCCTTGACCACGTAACGATTAATTTATGAGTATGGTGAATATAATAATAAGAATTTGAAGGAAGTAATGGCAATTATGTAGCAGTTGATGCGAATGGAGATTCATATTACAGCGTATTTAGCTATCTTCTTAATTGTCCACGACGAATACGAACCAAATGTTCAAACTTAAATAGCCGCTCTTTTGTCCTGAAAATAAGGAAAATTAAATTGTGTCTGTATTATCAAATATTAAATAATATATGACATATCTGTGTAATTAAGAAGATAATTTATATTTCCAGACACGCGGACAATATATTACAAATAACGCAACATCGAGTACTCAAGTGTTCGCGTAGAAAAAGAAAGCTCGACAAATAGTCCCGACCCTAGTTTACCTAAGCAACCCACGCCTCTATCTCGCATCTCATCTGGGCACGAAAAATTTATGCGGGAAATGACGTTCGTGCATCGCGTGTTTGCTCGCACGATTATGCTATACACCTAATACGACGTATATTAATACCGCAGTATAATATGCTAAGACTGACGATTATACGAAAAATCCACAAGAAAACCACAACTCTCGAATAATATGAAAATCTCGAAATGAAAAATATTTGTCGCGATTCTTTCGAGTCTTTATTATTAAAATTTCTATTAGGACATCCAATAAGAAGAAGATACTTTAAACATAGCGAACGAAGAAAAGAGCAAGAGTACATATTTGGTAGTTGCATATTTAATATTCTTTGGTAGTTGCAGCAACTTGCTTCTGCGAATTCTTTATCGATTGATCCGCGATTCAAGCGTCAGATAAGAGCTCTTGAAACCCCTCAAGCTGTCGAGTCTCAATATCAAAGAAGTGTAATAAATTAGAAGGCGAAGCAACTATGCTAAAAATACCCAACAAAAACCACGATTCTCCAACGAAATATTAAATTTATTTCAATTATTATTAAAGTTATTCCATTGTTATGGTTTGGTGATACCTGTATTGAAATTTCTGTTAAAATGTCCATTAAAAAAATTAATAAACATAGAGAAAGAAAAAAAGGAATGTTCGTGTATTTTGCCTGATGATTGCAGTAACTTGACAGCGCAAGTTTTCCATCGATTGATCCGTGACTCGCGGGACAGATAAGAGTTCCCGGAACCCTTCCGCGCTATCAGATCTCGAACGAAATGCAATAAATTAGAAGGCGAAGAAACGAGCAGTCGTAATTCATCGGTGTTTATCAAAAAAATCGTAAACTAACAGATAGAACAACCTTGTCGCGAGTCTCTCTACGTGGGAGGAGGTTAAGGACAGTCACGCGGGACACGAAACAGTTAAAAATATCGCAGCCCGAACAAAACGATCGATTCGAGGACGAGGAACGTTGTGGAAGCTCGTAACTTGGCCCGTTAGTCGAACAACATTAGACGACTTTCACGAGCTTCAAGTATAAGCTTAAGTCGTTAGAAGAAAAGAAAGGGAAAGATAAGTGGATTTGTTGGTTGACGAGTGTTCTACTTTGTGGAGCAAGAGTCGTTAATTTGAGGTGAAAATTTGATAATTCCGGTATTTGTATGGAAAAGAACGTTGCAAGAAATATGAAGAAAAGAATCATTGGTTATCGTGCGATCCTTGATGCGAATGATCCCTGTTTTCATGAAGTAGGTACGAATTTAAAGTTCTCTGAAGATTAGAAAAACTAAGAAGTTTGTACATCAATGGCTCGTGAATACGGATTAATTAATTGACTAAATAAATAAAATTACTCTTTTGTTCTACAATTAAGGTAATTTATACCTTGACAATTTATATAGAATTCGATTAAATCAATATGGAATAAAAAGTATCTTAACTCTCTATGATAGGTATGACGTATCTCATACGTATCTATCCTATTATGATGTGTCTATCCATGTGACTTTTGTAAAAAAAAACAATGTGTTTTGAATCACTTTTTTAAAAGAGCTCATTGTAGCAAGAGCGACGAACAACAGCTATCACGATATCAAATGTTCTCAATACTAAAATCAAAGCTAAAATCCAAAACTCCAAGTCAGAGTGAGTATCCAAATATCTGGAAATTATGTAAAAACGCGAACTACGTTTACTTTTCCCGATATTTCTCAATATTGGCGAAACTCAAAGGAAGGAACACGACCAAAAGCAAACCGACGAATTAAGATTAAAAATCACAAAGCACCATACAGTCGACTCAAGTTTATCCAGCGTCTCATAAACGTCAGCTATGCTTTCTCAGGTTCTTTAATCCCTTTTTCCCATCTCCTCTTCGCAAAGCGAAACCGATTCGTTCGCGTTCCTCGTTCATTGTGCGCAGAAGAGCCGCATGAAAGGCAATTCCACAATGGGCGACCGACGATCCGGTTGGATCTTTCAATAAAGCCAGTGTTCCCTGGTCCCCTTGCCTCGCGCGTCGCGTTCACTCACCGGCGAGTACGACTTGGAATTAAAAGTGAACGCCGATAGATCGCGAATATAAGAGGCCACGTCACTTCCTATTTCCGGGTACGGGACGACCCAGCTCGCGTAATGCCTAAGCTGCATCGCGGCTCGTTTGGAATTCGCTCTCATTTTGATTTTTTCATGGGACGCTGCTGCAGCTGAACAGTTTTCTGGGTTACCGTGATAGACCCATGGTCATCTCGTTGCTGTTACGACGAGGAAATTATTCAGTAACTGTCGATTTCTTTATGGAGACACGGACAGAGCGTGTTGGGTTTCGTGGCAAGGGAATTGGAAAATTTTGATGGAATTTTCTATAGAAATGAGAATGGAGAAGAACAGAATGGCACTTATAGCTGAATGTTAAGAATACGTTTGTCGTTATGGGATTAGGAATTTTATTCTTCAAAATTTTCAGAAATACTTGGATCTACGAGTTGTTTCAGTAGTATGCGACTCACAATGGTTTGTAATTAGTTTTTCTGTTTCAAATTGTAGGAGATAATTGCATAATTGTTTCGGAATTGTATAAGCCACGGAACGTTTAATTAACTTTATATTTCTTCTTTATCGTTTTGGAATGGTAACGATTTTTCGGGCAGCTTTTGAGACAACTTTTGCAATGATAAAAGATATAATTGATAAAAGAACAACGAATACGTGCCGGAAAATAAGATTTAAGGATGACAAAAGCATATTAACACTCTGCTATCGTATAAGACGTACAACAGGAAGCAAATGGAAATTACTATGGCGCCAGAGTATTAGAAGATGTCTATACTCACTGACGTCATTTCACATACCTGAATACGAATTAAAGGTACATAGGTTGGATTGTTATTTAGTGGTGCGTCGATCTTTTACCAGCTTGATTAATAACAGTCTGTTGTGAAATTGTGAGATTAAAGTGAAATTTTAAACGTATCGAAAAACGAAAAGTATTTTCGTCCCATTAAATTTGGCTACTACCGAAAAGACTAGAATACGCCATAAAATTATGGACATTGCGTAATAAATGCGAAAGAAGCACGATTTTTTGATACAAGATATACCCACCTGTACAATAACTGCCTAAAGCTTTTGAGCGAAATTGTATATTCTATCTTCCAACTTTCTCTCATTTTCTACTAAAATCGTACTCGACGTATTACATACAATCTTACTTGAATACGTTACTATTCGCGACGATTTTATGATCAGAAAATCGAAAAGACGTTATTCTCGGCGTAACGACGCACCGTTAAAGTGCGACGAAGCAATCTCCGGCAATTTCATGAAAAGATTCAACGCCATTTTGTGTCCAAACGGCGCGACACTTAATTGCGTCCATCATTTGCTCGATGTCAACTTCTCCTACGTCAACACTGGTTATATCCCTATGCGACGATCGCCACGCAAAATACAATATTACAGAGAACAAAGCACGAAAGCTCTAGATGCTCCACTTTTTCCGAGTAAACGCGTACTAGTCGATGCAATAAGATAGACGCGAGAGCAATAAAACAAATCGTTGATAGCGTGTGATCTGTGCATTTTAATATTCACGAGCTACGGAAAATTGGTGTGCGTGAAAGGATGGAATCTAAAACGATCGATTCGTAGGTTTATTTCGTTGCACGATCGTATCGATGATAATTACACGGCTAAGGACTCTTATTTCAGAAAACAGAGAGAACCGTGGATAGTCTCTTTGTTGATTCTAGATTGCGAAAATCGCTTAGATAATAATAACCAACGGTCTGCAATAATTAGCAGGTTTAAATACTAATTCTTTAAGATACTAGATAAGCGACGCGATTAAATACGATCTTAATTCGCCCCTCTTTACGGCACAGATTCGTATCAACATCCATACGAAATGATAGATGACGACAACACACGGAAGCAGGTATGCGCGTCGCGATCAACAATGCCTTTTCTTCTTTTGTCGTGTTTTTATGGCTGAACGTTATCTGTTCTTGCGGTCCGAGGGTGGCTCTGAGACTTAAAAGTGGTCTTCTGATTTTTATTTCTCGTATAAAGAGAACAAATGGGTCGCAGATAGATCTTGAATTGAAAATATCAATTGAACGTATAGCAAATTATTACGTTTCTTCTTTGTTAAACGCGTATCTAAGCTCTTACTACGAGATTCTCATAATTGGACAATCAGAACAGTATACTAGAAAAAATAAAATTTTTTACATACATTTCAGTAATTCTAGTAATTTTATTTAATTAGTTTGTATATATATATATATATATTCAGCTATCTTTTTGTAAAACATTTTGTTCTTGGAGCTTCGATCTTGGTACTCTAATAATTGATGGGCAATCACAAAATGGTGATAAATTGTTCTTCAGAAAATTTGTCAACGAAAAACCTCTTTTAATAACTTCTTTTTCTTCGACTAATTCTAATTCCACTCATTCGATCTTCACATCAATATTTTTTAAATGCTCGAGGAGACGACGACAGCGCGTATTTAATCCGGAAATCAGCAAAGATAGTTTCTATGTGAAATGTTTCACACGAGTCGAAACATATTGAATTTTAAACTCGTTCCTCTACAAAAAAGAAAAAAAAACTATTATAACAAACTAACACAAGAATTCAATCGTCGCCATAATAAATTCGAAAGCGATGCCAGAATCGATCATAGGTTCCGAGGTTTACGTGTCAGCCTTCCAACTTTTATTCCTTCTGTAAAAAACAACGGCTGACTCGGGAATAGATTTCAAATTCAAAATACGAGCCACACGCAACGCGACATCACGTTCCTCTTTCGCACGAGACGCGTGTCCAAGTACTCGCACTAAAAGAAATAGACACGCGGACAATTTCCCCTCGGTCGAGCTTCCTAAAAACCGAACGACCAACCAGAAGACAGAAGTCGAATCGTAAACGTCGGAAGGTGACGGGCAAGTTGCGGAAGCGGCACCGTGAACAAGAGGGGAAAGAAAAATCGCATCTCCTGGGAAGGGTAGAGCGTAGAGACGTAGCGTGACCGGTGGTGGCGCATCGCGACGGAGTATATTTCTTCGGGGATCGATCGATAGATCACGGCCGTGCATACGTTGGCCGCGTAATTTCGTGAATGCACGCACGTAGCCGAGCCGACGCACCAAGAAACGCAGGTGGTGGCGTGCAACGATAGGCGCACGGTCTGCCCGAACACCGGCGTGATCTATAATAGTGGCGGGTGGTGGTCTTGTGTACACGCGGGGCTGGCATGGCAACGGGGTCGATAAATAGCCCGGCACGGCACCGACTTCCGATTTCATCGTCGATGTTGCCGTGCCACGCCGGTATCGTGGCCTGTACCGGCATTCCCCGCGGTCCCAGCAATTCGCCTCTAAATCTTCCTTCAGATTAGTCGAATTACTTGCATTCAAACGGCTTGAGTTTATGTTTATACGAGTCGAATTACTCAACTTGAGGACGTTGACTGGAAGCGATCTGGGTTTGGGTGAACGACTGCAAGTAGGTAGGTACGAAGTTTCGAGTGGCGGATACTTCGAACGACGATGAGGACATGGATGATACATGCAAGCATGAAGGTTGACGCAACGATTTCTTAAGTTATAATGTCGCAGTCTCTTTCAAGGCGAGCAATCGTTGGAAGAATCTCGGTTTCGCTTAAACGTTCGAACGATATCTCGAGTAGGACAACATTTACGTTTGGTTGAACGTAAGCAATTTGAGTCGCAGTTCGCGCTAATGTTTCTAACGATCTTTGTTAGTATTTTGTAGGTTGGTACATCTCTCTGTAATTTACACCTACGGTGGTAGTACGAAGCGATAGAAACAGGACAAAGACATTTTTACGGTGTCCGGCTTTCCAATTACGTTGAGGGTGCGTATGCAAATTCATTGGTTAAAGCTTCGTAAATAAAGTTGCCTGATACGAAGGCAAATTACGGAGGTGGTTAGAGTTCTAAGATGTAATTAAGATATAATGTTTGGCTGCAGGGAGGGAACATATCTTTGAGAAAGTAATATTATACGTTATATATTACTATATTAGTAACTTTCGCAAAATTGATACTGCGTCTATTAACGAGCTAAAGTTACATTTTAGAAATCGATTCTTTTATATTCGCGGAAGTCGTAGCGAAAATCAATCGCACAAAATTTTATAACGCGCGATAAATACTTAGAAAGAATTCTTTTTAAAGAATCTTTAAATTCTCAAGTTAACAACATTTCGTATTTACACAAGTATCGATTATTAAATGGCAAAGTGATGTAACCTGCAATTAGGAATTGTGCAACCAGTAGATGAAAGTAAACATTTCCAAGCCAGGAATTTAAAAAATCTGTCACTTTCACATCCAAGAATTGCAGTAAAAAGAATACAAATATTACCTAACTAAACCGATGAAAAATGATTTCCTCGACTATAAATTTCCCAAATCTGTTTCAATCCATTTATCACTGCGATCTGCGCGATTGTAATAACCAATAAAATTATCGTTTCACTTCCCGTCGTATTCTTCACCACTAAAATACTAAATTTCATCTTTTTTCGCTTAACAGACTCTCTTTACTTAGATATCATTATCTCGAAATTACTTTAACAATCTAATCGTTATCTGTATTAATATATGTCAAAGAAATTGTACTTCTTGTGCTTAGTTAATTATATTATAATTAACGCTGCGTTTAAAAGGAAAGAGGAAAGGGAAATCCCTCGATAACGTGCTGAGATCACGAAAAAGTCGCAGCTGCCGCTTCTTTATCCTCCCAACGCTTAACAGAGAGTAGCATGACATTTAACTCAGAGTAACAAAGCCGAGGAAGAAAAAAGTAACGTTAATTTCACCGGATAGCCGGTAGCTCCCGCATTTGCAACCTGTCGCGATAGAAGCTCCTTATCTGAGGCAGGTGCGCGTCTCTGAGAAAATGTAGACGCCTGTATAATAACTTCAACACAGCACGTTCCAATGTGTGCGGACCGTTTCCTTTTCGCTGGACAAATCGCTTTTACAATTATTATTCTTTACGCAACGCGACTCGAGAAAGCGAAAAAGCAAATATTACGTAACTAATTCGATGAAAAAATTATTACTTCAATGATAAATTTTTCAAACTCATCCACTCACCAGTCCGATCTTTACAATTGTAATAAGTAATAAACTTATCGTTGCAGTTTCTATCACATTCTTTAGCATCGTAAGCATAAATTTCATACTTTCTCCTTTCACAAATATATTATTTCAATACTTTGACGTCGATTAAATGTTTCATAATTTTAATCGGGACATTATCAGAATTTCTATTTTTATTTTTTCGTACGATGTTTTTTAGGACAATATCACTTCCATCCAAATCCAAAGAATCGGTTAAACTTTTGTATAATTATTCCCTTATTATTCAAGTGATCTGTTGTTAGCGTAAGAATAATCATACCTTTGGAAAGATAGTGCGTATATTTGGATCAATGCGTATGAAAACAATTAAGATATATATTTTTCAAATATCAGAATTTAAAAAGATGTGTTTGATTATAACATGCATTACTATCCTTAAGAAAATATTCATAGATCTCGTTCATGGACTTGTTTAGAAGTAGAGGGAAAAATTATGTGATTAATTCATCGAATGTGAGTCATCGCTACAGTTTATATAATGATAATGAGCAAGGCAAACCCTTAGTCGATTAATGTAATACGATTCCTGTTCGGTCAGTGTAATACGATTTGCATGATTAATAATCATTATAGTAATTAGATGAATTTGTAAAATAATTGGAGGATGTTCCTTTGGTTATGGTATATTCCGCTGTTATCATTATATCATAGATATTTAGAAGGAAAAACGTTAAGCTTCGTAACATTAAATTCCAAGCAAAACTGGATTTTTACCTTTTACAAAAAATATAAAATGTTTGTTACAGTCTTGCCTTTCTTCCTTTAGAATATATTATCTTCACAGTTACAACGCTTCTGAATATAAATTACTATGATGTACTATGGTATTTATTTCTTTTTTTTTCTTTTATTCTTCCTTCGCGTCCTCTTTATTGTATTTTAAAAAATAAAAAATTCGATGAGAAAGACAAAGGAGGAAGGGACAATAGAAATGTAGAAGACATTAATCAAATATATTGTAATCTTTTTATTTATTTTATTTTATTTCATTTACAATTGTATGTGTTTTATCGTATTACTAATATTCGATATTGTATGCATACGTATCTTTGCCTCGTACCTGAAAATTTTGAGACTATTTTATCCGTCGGTCATCCACTTCTACAAAATATAATTTTCCATAATTTTCTTTCATTCGTGTTTATTACACATCTAAATAACGGTAGTGAATTATTTATTTACAAATTCCAATTTAATAATTTACAATTCACGAGTTGCAGGTACTTAGTTCTTTTTAAATAAGTCCGCATTAAAAATTGTTTTTAAACAAAATCGATTAATATATAAATTACAATTTTGCAAAAGTAATCGAGTCTATTATTTTTTTAAAGGTTTCTTTAAATTTGCTTGTTATACTAAAAGCATTTTAGACAAATAATTCTATTTATATCCAAAAAAAAAAAATTACGATCAATCTATAAAAATGTAAATCCCAGCACGGAACGATAGCGACGTTAAATCTCATAACTGTTTCCAATCATTCTATAAATTTAATCCAATAACGCGTTAATGATAAATATCGTTATTTTCCTCGCAATATACTTTTATGGGTTCTTTTATCAATTCAGTGCTTCAAACGAGTTAATTTAATTTCCAGATACCTCTTGCGTTTGAGAAAGTTTATGAGAAGAGCAAAGTAATTTATCGATCGTTGACGTTGTGAAAGGATCGTAAACTTCCTTCCTTCATTAACACTTCCATATAGGATTTTTTATCGATTTAACCGATATCTCTTTTAAACTAATCCTACGTAACATTGATCGTTTTCTTGCTTATAGATATTTAAAGAGAACATTGATAAAACTTTAGAATTAGTACTAATTTAGTCATAGATTAAGTACGATTATCATCTAACTATTTTCTATTCCGTTTCGTGTAAATATTGAAATTTGTCTACTGTGGAAATCGATAATAAATAAAAAAATAAAATAATTTTTCTGCAACAACGAAGAGAAATTGTACCATTTAATTCACCGCCAGAGAAATATATTTCTATACGATTAAAAAGTTCATCTGATTAAAATTATTATGAAATTCTCAATTCGAAAATGATAATCAATCGCCTTTGCTCTTCAGTTTAATTTCTACTTTTTATTCTTTTATTTTTTATTCTATGCGACCATTCTTTATCATTTTCATTTTTAACTTTCATTATCTCAATTACATATTTTAACTCTTATTGTTCTTTCTTAAACGCGTTTCCCCCTTCGATCCAAGATACAAAATACGTTACTCGATCTACGAATGTAAATGCAAAATAGTTTTTGTTCCAAAGTAAACGGAGCAAATCGTCGTTGAGAGGGTTTCGTGCGTCGCATTCGCAACACTACGAAGATGTAGTTAATCTTCGATCGACAACAGAAACGACACGCTCGACGGTGCAACCGTAGATGCATCAAGCGAAGTGAATCTTCTCCGATGCATCTACTTTCACCGATTAAAATGAACAACACGCTCGAACGGTTCTCCAGGCAGACATCCTCTTCGATATTCCTCCTAGAATCGATATTCGATCAAGCGGCCACCTAGCTACCTGTCTTTTCGTGTCGCAAGATCACAAGATTGTTAAGATCATTAGGAGTCAGTATAATAGAGCTGCATGTTCGATTTTTTAAAATGCTTCGTTGCGAAACGATTTTCGTCACCTTTTGTTCGTCTTCTTTAGAGTTTGCTGATGTATTTGAAATTTGATTGAATCGAGATGGTAGAGCTTTGTAAAAGTTTGGAGATAAAAATAGAGGGTGTTATACATTATTATACATTTGTAATGCTATTCAGAATTAATAGAAAATCTTATTGAAAGGAACCAATAACTTTCGCTACTATACTCAGAATATTTAAGAATACATTTAAGAAATTACTATACTAAAGGACCGAAGAATTCGACAATCGTTCACCATCAAAATCTGTTAATTGGGGCTCCTCGTTAGTCTCATTTTAGAGACTTCTATACCCACGAAATTAAAAGTTAATAAAGACGAATGAATCTCTATTAAGTTGGTCTCGGTTCTCGCAATTTGATGTAATTTATTTTCACGCCACGTAAAAACTTGGATCCAGGTGAAGTGGATCTAGTGGATCCTTAATCCTTCTGCAATCTTCGAATATTTCTATTCCGATCTTGCTTGCATCTTAGCAAGCAAGAAGAATTTGATCATCGAAAATTATCGAAAAACGTAGCAAAGTTCCACAGAGAATCGATTGTGTCGAAACCAAATAATCCAAATAACGATTCAAATAGGTCAATCCAAATAACAATTTAATTCGTCTTTTCCGTTTAACAAGTTAAGTTGTGCTTTCTCTAAAAAGAGGAAATGTTTGCCAAAGATGCGAACGATTTCGAAAGTAATTAGAAATTATTATCAGTATGATATCGATCGTACACGGTGAATCGGTATCCAGCAAGTGATGGCATTGCAAGATCCACGATTATACACTGCACATCTGTGAATTCTTCCAGTGCCAAGACCCGCCAGAACCTTTCCGATGCCCTTGATCTTCGTTTCCTCCTCCGCTTTTCCTCCGTCCATGCTTGTGCAACATATTTCCCTTTCTCTTTCTCCTTATTTTACGCTCGCAGCACGTGCTCGTCGATGTCGTGAGCCGTTTCTCGAGTAAATCGTTCGATCTTGAACAGAGCCGTTCCTGCATCGTTATCGTATTAGAACCGTTAAGTAATTTATAATGAGACAAAAAGTACATTAATTTACGTCGTTGGCTGTGCGCTCACTTTCCTCGATATCAATCTTTCTGCGGTCAGATTAAGGCGGTTAAAAATTGTGAAAATATTTTTTCTATTGTCTTATTAGAGAGATACTCTGTGTATTAGCGTAGAGCGATTACTATATCTTGCGAAGTAATTACGAAGTAATTCTGTCAGCTAGAGATGGATGATAATGCTCTTTACTATGGAGTTGGGATGATAAATTACGTTGAATTGTTAGATTCTCTGAATATTAACGTCGTAGGATTGTTTCATTTTTTTTATACTAATTTCGTAGTTATTCTAAGAAGTAGAGATAAAAAGAAACCTATGATTATTGTCTTTCGTTCCATAAAATTGAAAAAATGAATTACGTTGAGATACTGGAGATACTATACAGATTAATGTAATATAAGGTACACGTCCACTTTGTACGACAATTCTAAAACAGGGAAATAATTTCACAAAACGAAGATGAATCAAAATATAATATTTTTCGTTTCTTTCGTACTGCAAAATTGATAAATCATATTGAATCGTTAAAATCCTTTAAGCGATATATACTTTCTACGATAATTTGACAATAATTCTATAGAAGATAATAGAAATATTCTTGAAAACAACGTTCGTACGAATCATGAATCTTCTATGATTTACACAAAATAGAAGTGTAAAAAATTGTCAAAAAATTTTCTATAAAAAATCTTCAAACAAAATAAAATTTCCAACTTATATAGCTATCATTCCTTCATCCGTTAAAAAAATTCCAATAGAAGGAACGAAAAAACCATCCAATTTCACACCGCTGACGCTGATCCATCAAAATTCGAGCAGGTAAACGAAAGTAGATCGTTTCGAACCGCGACGGCAACGGTGTCGAGATTTTACGAAACGAATTCGATAGAAAGCATTTTTTGCTATGTGGGCGACGAGATTTCACAAGGGATTTGCGAAACGCGTTGACCTGCAGCAACGGTCGGCGAATGATTTACTAACCGAGGATCAAATCGATTGCGAATTGAAAATCCGATGAGCTGATTCTGTTACGATTTCGCGAGACCGATCTTTATCGAATTGGCAGAAATGGTAGCCTTCAGTTATACGCCAAACAGTGAGTCAAATCGCATTACGCATACGTTGAATCACTGGTCGAAAAATAAGTATAACTCTATTTCGTCGTAGAAAATGTTTAAAGATTAATGCTACGCGCATTTAGCGCGGAATGAGTTAAAAATATTATTGAAAAAATTATTATTGTGTTTGTCCCACGTGTGAAATTTGCGAAAAGATATTTGATACGAGGAATTATGGAAAGAACGATCGATATATGTGATTATTAATGAAATTTCTAACATGGAAAATATTTATTAATTTTTAATTTAATTGTAAGTAATTTTATAATTTGTGAACTAAAATTCGAATTAATTGCAACAATTTGATTAATTTTCCATTGATTCGGTCAAGGAGAATTCTTCTGAGAAATTTTCCAATGCAGTATAATTTCTTTTAACAATTAACCAAGGCTCCTTGATGATTGTAAAGTCGTAAATAATTAAATGAACATTTCGATAAGAAGATATATATAAAAATGAACTTAATAAGCGTTTAATTCTGAATACAACTAGGATTCATATCGAAAGACAATTATAAAAACAAGCAAAGGAAGTAAAGAAATTAGAACTTTGGCCATCTTATCATGATCATATTCCGCGATAAATTTACTCGATTTCAAAATACACAAGGATCACGTTAAAATTACCTACATCTAATAGTTGCTTCTAAGTAAATACTAACTGTAACGTAAGACCTGTTAAGGCTGTATTAAGGTAATCTGTAAAAAGCGCAAACGACAGTCGCGCAAAGTCAGTATTGCCATTTGAAGGTATTAAATTACTATAAGCTCAACATTCAAGTGGTATTATTTGTTCATAGACGACAACAGCAATTCATTAGTGTTAGAATCAGGTTACATAATACGTAACTTAATATGTGTATTGAATTTTACGTTCGAAAGAAAAATTAACAATAAACGAAAGAAAAATATTTATTTTCAATTTCGAACATAAAAAGATGAAGTTACGTCACGATTAAACTGACTCGTTACGTTCAATCTGCCGCTACGATTCAAAGATATCAATTAGTTAAAGACATAATAATGCAAAGATATTCTCATGGGAATCATTCATTTCCTATAAAGTAAAATTTTATCAATTATCATATTACAATAATTAGAGACTAGAATCAAGTACATATTATACAGAATTAAATATCGATCCGATATTAAATCAATTAAGATCGCATTTCAATGATATTCTCTTGAAAGCCATTCGTTCCCTACAAAAAATAAAACTTATTTTTCCAATTACCACTACTGGAATAAATCGATAAAATCGAATTCAAATTATGCAAAACTAAATAATCAATCCAGATGAAACTTCCACGTTACACTCACGAAAATCATCGATTAATCATAAAACAGGGCCTTACCAATTACCCTATCGCTATAGATTAATAAAATCGAAGTTGAATTATACAAAATCATCTAATAATTCCGTATTAAATCAAATTTTACCAATTAGCCAACCGCTGCAAATCAATAGAATCGCATTGAAATCATGCAAAACCAAATGACAATGCAATATTCGATTAAACAACATCGAAATTTAGATAAAATCGTAGAAAATAATAAAATAAAATTTTACAAATATTAAATCAATCAAAATCGAAATTCAACGATATTCTCGCGAAAACCACTTACTTTTCGTAAAGTAAAATTCTAGTAATTACTCTACCGCTATATTATAAATTAGTGGAATCGAGTTAGAATTACGCAAAACTAATTTCAGTCGGATCGAATAGAAAATAGCCGGCGAACAAGCCGCGGGTGAGGTCTGTATCATGATCGAGCCACAATCGACGCAATTATCACGACTGCGCAAAAAGCTGGCCGCAATGGCGAGGTCGTTTATAGTGCATGACGAACGACAATAACGATTCCGTGATAGAGTCGCCAGAAGTTTTCCGGCCGCGGCTGTAGAGCTCTTTCGTTTCCTGTTCGACATCGAATCGAACCGTCGCGCCACTCTTCTGCCTTTCTTCCTCCCTCCCTTCATTTTCTTTTCTTCCCTGTCCCTTTTTTTTCTTCTCGCTGACTCGTCGAAATGATTTCGTCATGATTCCCAACCGCGATAAACCGAAACGAAATGGTTCGCGTTACGATATCGATGCCGAGCAAGCGTTGCGAGGATTATCGCCGTGGATCGACGAAAAACACAATGAGCGAAGAAAATGCATCGTCTCGCCTTGCCAACTCGGAAAACTTATCGCGCTTAATAGGCAGACGTAAAAGAAGTTTTCTAAGAGGCGTAAAACGAGATATCTCCAAAGTAGTTTACAGCGGTCTATTTACGTGCAGTTTTAAGATATTGATTCAGATCGATCGATTAAAAATGCGAAGGTGGTTTCATACTTCGTTAATTAACTTGAAAATACGGATTCTGAAATTTTTGATATTATCTACCGTTAAATAAGTTCACCGGACGTACAGTAGTTTCCATGTAATTTGCTTCAAATGTGACACGGAGATATCAATGATTCTTTTTAAATGTATTTAAAAAATCATTTAAAACGATAAATACCGAAACAGGATAGAAATGTTTAATATGGAATCGATATAATTTTGTTTCTCAAGAAGTTTTTAGAATTACCTTAAAATTTCTAAATAATACTAGTGGAATACGAGAAAAATAAATTATGTTTGCTTCTTGCTTGAAGAAACAATTTCAAACCTCTTCGAACCACGTGTTATGCATTCCATGCATTCTTAACCACCCCTCCACCTCCATCGCTCTTTCCATTTGCGATTCCATGAATTCGCAAATTCGATGAAATCATCTACATAACGATATTTCTATCGATAAAGTATTGCAAGTTAATAAAAATAAAAAATTAATAAAATTAAATTGAAAAGAGTGTGTATAAAAAAATGAAAAAAAAATCATGAAAAGAAAAGTTTGAAATAAAAGACGCAATATCAAAATTTAAAGAATCAGTCACCGAAAAATATAATATCGCTTTACATTAAAATCTATTTCAGTATTAATTTGATCGCATCTGAAAACAGTTTTCAGGTCAAACCTCCTCATAAAAAATACTTAACTTTCGACACAAAGAGAAGTACTTCACAAAATAATAGCTTTTTCAATCATTAATGTCAACACCACAAAAAAAAAAAAAACAAAAAAACGAACAAAATTAAATCCAAATAAACACCAAGTCAATAAAAATCATTACCGACATCATAAACCAAAAATCGAAAAAATGAAAGAAGGCTCGAGGCTGTTTCCACAAAATTCAATGGATCCGATGTCTATGCAATTTTTCGTCGCGAGTATTCGTAAACGATGCTGAATTTTCATTCCATATAAAAAATAACTATACGGTTCTAACAAAACAATTTTTCAGCGAGAAAGCGACGTGTTCAACGTGTACCTGTCCAAGGTAAAACGATCGCGTGAACGAAACGAAGAACGACGCACGGGCCGAACGCGGCACACGAACTGAACACGAAAAACCGACTGGACCCCCTCGTGAAACTTCGGTACCGGTCGCCTGATGTCGTTTCAGCGTATGCAGCGTTCCATTCGGTTCCGCTCGGTTCCGTTCAGTTCCACGGAAACCACGATACTGATGGGCATCGAGCTTCTGCGCGCTTCCCTCTTTTCGCCCCCATTAACATACTCTCTCTTTACCTACGTTTCTCCCCTCGATTCGACCACGTCTTCTTTGACCCTGTTCTTTCCCTTGTTTCTTTTCCTTCTGTATTGAATTTTTTTTATCTTTTTTTTTGTGTTATAGAAAAATTACTTTTTAGATTTTTGCGCGTGTAGCTGTTATTTAGAATGATTTTTCTAATAAATTTCAGGTTTTTAGATATTTTGTAGCGACTCTTTAGAATAATTTTGCTAAAGATTTTTTCAATCTTTTTTCCCATGTTTGTCTAGCGTAGCTGAAGTTTTTCTTTCATTTGTAAGTTATGTGCGAGGGTTTCGCCGTTTAATCGCATTTGACGCGAGGAATTTTATAGTGGAATGTTTGTCTTTGATATTTTTTTTTTTTTTTTTTTCTTAATTTCGTACCCTGAAAGAAATTTACTATACAGGTGTACTTTCTTTCTTAGTTTGACGTCTTAGTGTCTATTTAATTACTCGGATAGTCTTTGTTTCTTTAAAAGAGTTTCTCCTCGCGACATCCTCTAATTTACAATAGAATAAATTTCTTTTGTTTTTCCTCTAGTTTTAGTTTTCCTTTAGCTTTCTGTAAACAAGAATGCGACCCTTTATCGTTTTCAACGTTTTACGATCAAATTACTCCTTCCACTGTAATCCATTTTACCTTCTACCACAAACTTTCAACCTCATTTTCAATATTCTCTCCCTCGTGTTCTTCCCCTTGTAATTCTTAATTCCAACCCATTCTCTACTTCATTCACAAAATCTTACCCTAAAACTTTCCCCCTATATCGCACCCTTACTTCGTCATCAATATCTTCTTACCGCAGAATATCTCATCCATCTCATCAATTTACCTCTGCGTTCTTTTCCCTTTTAGATACTCTAGCACAGTATTTTCACCCCCATTAAACACTACCAAACATAATCCAACTAACCTAAACACCTCTTTCTGCTCTTCGTCCCTGCAATCTTTCCTTTGCCACAATCTTACAAAGAGACGCGTGCCTAAACAACTTCCAACTATTAGTACCATCGAGCGTAATCCAACCAAGCAATTTAAACACCTCGTTTCCTTCTTCGTCCCTGCAGTTTTCCCTCTACCACGATTTCAGCGACATTCTGCGAACCAACCACTAACTATATTAATTATTACCAAGCATAATTCAACTAACCAATCTAGCTACCTCGTTTCCTCCTTCGTTCCTCTAATTTCCTCTTTATCACAATTTTACAAAGTGACAATTCCAACGAACCTCTCACCGTTATTACGAATACAACATCATCGTGCTGCATCGTCGTCGTGTCCACGAATTACTCGACCTTACCGCGACTCTTCCCTTTTTCTTTCCCTCGTCTCGTTTCTCTCACCTGTCTTCACTCCGTCCCTTCCTCCTTTTCTCTTTCCTCGGTTTCCTCTTTCGCACGACTTTCGGCCGCCGACGACTGACCGAGACTACCAAGCCGCCGCGCGAGCAAGCGTGTCCGCGGGGGTGGCCGTTCGCCGCGACTGCGCCCCTTTTTTCGCCACGACCACCCCCTCCAGCTAGCCTCTCGGGCATCGCAGCTCGTACGCGACAACACCGTACACCTTCTTCGAACGGGACTAATTTCCTCGTGTGTTTTTTTCCCCCTCCTCGACCGCACGGTAATTTGTCGCATCGTTGCTGTTGCGAAATTGTTTGCAATCGACCGCCCCTTGGTGGAGGCTTCTTCGAAAAAGAAAAAAAAAAGAAAGCCTCAGGAGTGCTGGAATAACTCGATGATGAATGATCTTTCGGTTTGGATTAGCGGAATTTTGAGTTTTGCTCTGAAATTTTGTTCGAGTTCCACTCGTGTTGGCTTGTAGGATTTGCGTTAACGTTCGCTGTCGGAGGTGGTGTTAGAAGATTCGTAGTGTAGTTTGTGTTGTTTTTCACCGCCTCTTCGTGCACACGTCTGCGCTCTTCTCTGGAAAAAAAACCAGAGTTCGGGCTGTTTTGAAACAATACGACGACGAATCTTTTGACTTTATCCTCGAGCTTTACGAGAGTTCCCCTCGTATCTGTTTGAAGGGGTTTGTATTTAACTTTGTTGTGGTATTAGACGGTTTGTAGTATCGTTCGAATCGGTTCTGAGTATTGGCGATGTAATTAGGAATAGGAATGATATTTATAGGATCATAGAGTTAAGAATTCTAAGGAAAATAAGCAGAAGACAAACAGAATATATGATATAATCGCGAAAATAAATAGAAATGTCAAGTATTGTAATATTCAGGGAACGAATTAGACCCTACTTGAGAATTTCGTGGAGAAGAGCAAAGACTGAAAGATCCAAGAGCAAAGAGCCATTACGATTTCATAGAAACGGTCTCCGTGTGTTTTATAATGTCTCTTTGAAAGAACGGCTTGATAACTTTTGTGAAAACCACGCGGATAAATTAATCTAGAGAGGAAAAAGAAGTCGCGCAGAAAGGTGGTCGCTGTGTTAAAACATTAATCGTCTATACTGCGTGAATACCTGAAGGAAATCGCGAAATTTTTAAACGACAGAGGCACGTTATTTCGTAATTACCGTAATGATATCTACGTAAGCTTTATTTAAGATTCAAATTCGTCGCTGTCCACTAGAGTCATTTGACGCCTTTTTCCCGAAAGCTCTAAATAAATTATTCAACCGTATCGGTGCTTCTATCAACTTAGATTCTTTTTATTCGATTCGTTATTCACATTTTGTTTACTGTACGATTATTTACAGAATAATATGACGGGCCAAAAATCCCAGTGGCATAAGTCAAGATTCTAGTCACGTATTTGAACTCTTAAAAATATTATCCTCTTAGTTTCATAATTAAGTAAGTTATAATTTCATTCTCTTTCGCAATACGAGGAAATATAGCGAATTTTTATAAGGAAAAACGCGGAACATTGTTTCGTAAATTATAAGAAATGGACATCGCTAAATGGATTTACATCGCTATGATTTTCGTTTCATATGATATTATCAAAGTACTAATGTTTCCTTAAAATTAGAAATTCTCGAATCTATCATCGTTAGATACCGAAAAGAACATACGTCGAAAACAAATGATCAACACGAGTTTCTAAAAGTAGCTTACAATATGAAACAAATACTAGCGTTATCTATAAAACTCCGATAAACCAACTTTCCAACATTCCGCGGAACAATCTCTCTCTAGTTTTATTGCGACTTCTTCTTCCTCTTCTTCTCCTTCAAAAAACAAAACTACCAAATGATTCATACAAAAATTATCATAATATTACCATAACAAAGATTCTTTGTCGCATTATTTACCAAAGCAATGCTTCCTTGTTCTCGGCAAAAATACCCTAACGACCAGAAAACGACAAAGAACGACGAACGTAGAACAACGAAGTGGCAAACACGGTTGCCATAAAAATTCAGCGAACGCCATTTGCATATTGCGAAAATTCTACTTCGGTGTTAGATCGAATCCGTGTTCGTCGAAAAACGAATCATGCAGGTACGTACGTGGTTTGGCCAACCGGAGAATCGCTTGAAATTGAAATGAGCGCGAAGAAAAGAAACGGGCAATTCGGGTCGAGAAAACTGGAACGTCCACGTTCCGCCCACGCGTCTCTATCCGCGATCGATAGTAACACGTCGCTCGGACTACACCGTTGGCATAATCAATACGGACTGATATATCTGTAATAGGAGCGAAAGACAGCCGGCTAGCAAATGGTAACAAAAAAAAAGGGGGCGAGGGGGAGAAGAGAAATAGCGATGATAGATCGTTGACGGACGAGCACACGATGTAACTTGTCATTCGAGGAAGGGCTGACTAGCCGCAAAAATTGCGTGCATTCTGGGACGATGCTTATTCATGTTGTTTTCCCTCATATGATTGCTTGTACGAGTCTTTTCCTCGTTGCTTTATTTGAATAGAAGGTAGTTTCATAAGACGTACGTGATATTTTCAACTGCGATCGTAGATTCCTGGAATTGAGTCTTTTCTTACTTTTTTTTTTTTTTTTTTTTTTTTTTTTTTTTTTTTTTTTTTTTATACGGAAATGAGAAAATTAGTAAAGGATTTATGTTGCGTTTGGTAGATAAAAGATAAGATACGTAGAGCATGTGAATTGTGATTGAGATTGAGCGACGTTAAATTAATAAAAATATATGCTGTAATAAATATAGTGAGTAATAGAAAATTACGTATACGGCGAATCCAATAAACAAAGTAACATACGCGCGGAATTAGTAAATTGTAATTGAATTTTTAGAAAGGATTCAAAAGACGACTGGAATACTTTAGAAGTACTTTAATAAAATAAATGGTCGAACTTTCGCGTGTTTGTAATATCAACGCGAAAGTTTAAGATTTACAATGAATGGAAAATATCAATGTTACGATAAATCTGTAGAGATCGTGTAGTTTATTTTTTCAGTTACGATACATTCCGATGTTATGCGGATAAACGCGATTAATAAATTCTACTGGAATTGGTTTTAATTAAGCTTTCAACAAAACGTAATTAGAGCATCACTTTTGCGAGTATATCAAAATTTATGTAATTCGTAGAAGAATTCTACTATAATTACTTGTCTTATTTTTAATTCGTTGTACGTACAGTATGAAGGGAATTTCATTAAAATTAATTACTTCATTTCATTACAAGCACTGAAAGAGCGGTAAACTTGTTCATTTTCAAACTCCAATTTGCTTTCAGAAAATATTCATCTTTGTTCGCACGTTTGCATAGCACTTTATTGCGAGTGGACGTTAAAAATTTAAAAGTTCAAGTTTCCAAGCAACCATCGACTGACGATAAGTTTTACCGACTACAGGTAGATTCACAAGTAGCTTCGTGTTTCTTATAACGAATGTCGATTGTCTCTCGTCTATGTATTTATGTCTTTGTAAAATATTATAAAAGTAATATTATAAATGACACTGATTATTAACTTCGTAAATAACAAATAAGTATTTTCTCATAAAATATTATCGACTTATCCTTCGCTACGCTTTTAATACCAAAATCGATATGTGTCTAAAAAGGGAAAAAATAAAATACAGAAGTTATCAATTACATGTTTTAATTTAAGATGTAACATTAATTTGTGTATCTTAATATTTCAAACGATATAAGGATTTGAATGAGGGAAGAAGACATTCGTGTACCGAATATTTAATTATTTCTAGAAATAAGTAGGGTAAATATTAATCAATAATTAATAATAAATCTCTGGAAATTCTCTTTTATTATACTATACTTAAATATATAATTGGAATTTTGTGATATACAAATTAAATGAAAGAACGTTAAAGAACCTGTATATTATCATCAACATAATTAATGTAATTACATGTTATTAATTTTCCAACAAAATTCCGTTTTATCCCCAAGTTGAACATTATATACAGAATAAATTAATTTACATTATATTGTTTATTATATTATTAATATTAACTTTTGTATACATATCTTAATATAATCATATCGTAACAATTTATATTGTTGTATAAATAAACATTACGCACTAATGCAAAAGGTAAATATTACCGGATAAAATACATTTGATTTGAATGTAATTCTACATAATAGCGCAAAAGTATTAGCTAGATGCAATAAAGAAAATTTAAATTATTTAAATTATTTCTCAGATTCAGAAAATAACACTCAATACATCATTATTTCTTTCTATATCTACTAAGGTATCAATGATTGTAATGAGTATCGATGTTTCTAATGAGTATAAATGAGTATAAACGAGTAGTACTTATATTACCACGTTATAATTAATAATACCATCAATCTTCTAACTAACTATTAGACGTATCTACCCACTGTAATTACGTAGAAACATCAGTGAAAGTACAGTAAGCTCGTCTCCAAATTACATCATTAGCCTGTAATCTCATTTGAACGCGGCACATGATTTCTCTTCTACGAGGCATCATCGAACGAGACACATAGAGAAGAAGAATTACTAAATAGTCATAAGAATTTATTTCGTCTCGATTTCATGTCAAAGAGTATTGCGCTAATTGAGAAGTTCAAGATGGTGAAGGATGCAAGTTCAAAAAATAATAAAGAAACGAACCGCTTCATAAAGAAAGATTCCATGCAGAATGTAACATAAAGAAGCTATATGTACTAGACGTTTGTTTAAATATCATTAATATTTTACCCTTAGGGCATAGTATAAAGTATCTGCAAATAAATACGTGTAATTAATTTTCTACATTCTTTTTACCACTTATTCTTCCTTTTCCTTTCTTTATAGATCGTAAAGACTATAGCGTTCGAGTGACGAGTGGACTACGAATTTTTATGCATTTATAGGAAATTTTAAGATGCAACGGAATATAAAGAATCGATCGATGAACGTTTAGTAAGCGAAACAAATTTCTACCCGGATTCCATTTGTTTAATTATATCTACAAAGATATAAATTCACATAAACTATAACATTTGCAAATCCACCGGCCTAGCAATAAATGCCGTAAGTGGCAAAATTAATAAAACCGCGTTTCGTTTCTTGTACTTATATATGATCCATCGTTTCATCTCGTCAATTACGTAGCACACGGAATATTCGTGTTAGAATAATTAGACTAATGACAAGCGTGACTATAGATTAATCCAATTTCATGGCTGTCAATTGAGCTTTGTTTAAACGACACAAAGAACGCCGGAATATCACGTGCAAATACTATAGCAATCAGTCGCGAGTTGTTATTGTACAGCACGTACGCGCGTATGCACGCGTGGAATAATCGCTAACCAACTTGCGTGCCTTTACAATGTAACAGCCTTATGTATTCATAAAGTGCATCAATTATTCATCACGCTTGGAGCTGAATGGGCCACGAGAAGAAAATCACTAAATTTCCTTGCTTTCTCAGGCTTACTTGTTAGCTATGTTTAAAGAAATGCGAGACGCGCGATGATCCATCGTCGATTATGTAATTTTTTTGCAATTATTACAAGCTCAATTACGATGTTGGAACACGGAAGAGGTGTACGGATCTGATGAATAACGCGAAAGGAAGCAAATATATTGTAGATACTTATACGCAGGCAGACACACGCGTAACAACTTATGCGTATAAATCCGATCGCAACACGTTCCGTATTGCGAGGGAATTGGAACACGTCGACAGATCTGCAATTATAGAAAGTATCTAATTATGGAAACGTTAAATGGTAGATAAGCATCCAAGTATCTAATAAGTATCTGAGTTTTTCGCGATGTGACGTCCGTTTTCAGGTATTTTCTTGAGAAAGGATTGGTCAAGGAATAGCTTCCTTTGCTCGACGAACATAATTGTCAATTTATTAGTAAGAGAAACAAGTCGTTTAAGAAGAATTTATGAAGCTACTTGAACGAAAGGTTTTTGAAATAAACCGCGCACATGCTGTCTATTATAATATGTTAATTCTCTAAAGATAAAATATCTTTCAATCTTTCCCAATTTTTTCTGAACATGAATTTTTCAAACAAATTCATACGATCGTAGAAAATAAACCGGTTAGTCCAGATAGTCTAGAAACAAACCAAAATACGTCATCGATAAAAGTTATAAATAAAAGCTGCAATTTCAGTCTTGTCTTACGATGGTCGATTGAACGAAAACTTTGAATAGCGCGTTTTGAGGAAAGTTTTACCGACAGTTTTGTTAAATCTGTTAAAAAAGTAGTCGAAATCGAGGGTTACTTTCCATGAAATCAATTTTGTAAATTTACAACGGTCCATTTTCGGGCAGTTGACTGATGTATTTTAAAACACTTGTATTATATATATATATATATATTTCTTCGTACACCGTACATTTTCATTTGTTGCTCTTACGCTCGACGAATTATGTACTTTACATATTTTCAAAATCTTACACTGTAGTAGTTGCGGTGTTAAGAATGCAATCGTTTTGTTCGCAACGACCAAACGCAAGACAGCGAAGCACCGAGCGAATCACACTCTGTTATCTACTAAACCCTGCGACGGATCAAACAACTTCCATTCTCTCAGCGGAATTAAATCGAATCAAGAATAAAGGGTAAGGAAGAGACGGAGCGTTGATTTACTCGGTTCTCTTGGTGCCAACAGAGACTTTATCTTTATCGTTGGTTCGCACGGTCTGTAACGGTGCTGAATTCCCTTGGGATCAGTCGTCGTAGCACAAGTGTAGGATGCAAATTCGCCCGACGAACCCTTGGAATTCGACGACGCTTCCGCTGTTTTGATCGCGGTTCACCGAGAGTTCACAGCTACGATCGCGTCGCATTTACATCTGAATAAGAGCGAAAAGAACCGAGTGAACGCGCTTTCAATTCCCGTGTATTCGGAATTCTATTTGAGAATAGGCTACAGCATGGGTGAATTTGCTGCTGATTGGCTGGCAAGTTGGATGCGATTTTGATCACGTATTTCGAGATGAGGTTACGGGGTTGTCGCGTTTAAGGAACATGGTTTCTGCAGACTGGTGAGCAAATTTGGAATGTTTGTGCGTGTTAAATATGTGAAAGGTATGCGGTATTTAAAACACGTGTACGTAAAAATGCAAAATATGTTAGCGATACGTTTATTTTTTAGGGTAAAATTAAAGGGTAGAACAAAGAGACAACGATAAGAAGACTAGTATTGAGATTCTCGAGCCGTTCGTGATAAATTGAAACTTATTTACAAACGTAAAATACATATTTAATGATAATTTAACACAGACTTTAAGTATTTTCGCGTGTACTATAATCCACATGAAATATTTAATTTGCGATACGATATTTAATTTTATTTTTTGCAATTATTCTCACGTTCTACAGTCTACTTCTTCATAAGTTGTTTCTTCGAACTTACAATTTGCAAGTAAAATACAATGCTTATCCACTTCTACGTATGCTAGCCATTATTAAATCAAGTTAAAAATACTTGTTATGCATCTGTCTATTTTTAAGCAACGTTGAAAAATCATAAATGTATGGCTTGATTAATTAATTATTCTTGATATCGGCTAACCTTCAGAGGAAAAAACATTGCGAAAGGAAAAGCAACGCATCGATCTTCCTATCCCGGTGTTTGCATACAGTCATATTGATCAATCGTCTTCCATATCTAAACAGATATGCGGAGCTTGCGAAATTTCTTTACACAGAATTGCAATGGGTACAGCGACGCACTTGAAATTTCTTTATGTACCTACATATAAGTGCACTGGATGGAAAGTAAACGAGACAAGTAAGGTGGTATTTTGTAAACGTAATTTTATCGACACGAATCGACACACTTAGAAGAATTATCTATTTCACGCTCTCACGAGCATTTTTCAATCATTTCTAAATCAGCGGAATGTCGGTTATGTGAAATGTCAATTTTCTAAATCATTTCTTTTTTCGTCAACTATTTTTATCTCTTTATAAAATATTTCATATGTCGTTTCGAAACTAACAATTTTCTCTTTCGAACGTGATTTTAATTTCTTCGCATTTTTATATTATACAAACGCATCTTTTCCTAATTCGTTGAAAATCAGATATTTCATATGTTAGAGCTTAATGTTTCTTCGTACTTTATAAATATACTACTGTTTCAACAGCTCGAATATCTTCCACTTTAACACTGGGACTACCAGAGTAATCGAAGCGAGCAATCATTCGTCATTTTTCATAATTTCATAGATTTACAGCGATGCGTTTTTAAAGATTCGAGCGATTTGTCTTTTCCTTGCATCATATGTTCTATTACATGTACATACATATTTTATATATCCTTTTGTAACATATATGTAATAAAATAAATCTCGGGGTAATTCAGGTGATCGATTCTGAAAGTCTGAAAATCGTGTTTATTGTAATAATACTTAAATAAAATTCACAGGTAAACAACAATTAATAAGAATAGATAACGATAAATAACAAAGTTCTGTACAAGGTCTAATTCGAGAATCGATTTTCAACGTCCTGAGCTACCGATCTTTCTCCGTCGATCTTCGATGTTTTAAATAATTATTTCTTCTCTTATGGTCTCGTCTATTTCCAATGATCTTCTCTGTCCGTCCGTTTGGGAAACGACTGTCTCGCAAAATAGCTGTCCGTAAAACAAAGAAAGTCCCTCTGTCCTTCCACACTCGAACTCCAGGGAGTTTACATTAATTTTCCTTTCGCAAATTACGTCCAGATATCATTTTCCATATACACGGAAATTTTCATGTTGAGTTTCTCTTTGCTATAAATTTGATACGTACGTGCTTCGACCATTGGCAATCCTACTATTAAACTCTGTGTGAAATCTTATGCAATCAGCCAGAAAGAAACGCTAGAGGATATTGCTGGAGAAAAGGAAAAGGAAATTAGCATACACGATTCGAAGATAGGATGCAAATCCATCGTCGATCGATCTTTCGTGCACGATCGATCGTTCCCTCGCGATCGACGTGTTCTACATTTAAATACGCGCAAAGATCGGATCGATTACGAAATTGTCGCACGTGGAATAGCAGAAAATCGGTGCGTGCTCGTTCAACGACGTGCAGAAAAATTCGCAACGGGCATAGGAAAAAGACAGCAGACAAAACAGAGACGGAAAGTGTATTTGCATAACGAGCCACTGATAAATCAATCTATCGGCGAAGAAAGGAATTGCGAAGTGAAGCGTCGACGGGAATAAACAAGCGTGCAACGCGAAACGTGATTTCGTTTCGAGGCTCGTTTCGATCATTTCTGCGGAGGATTCGTGTTAATTGACGGTGAGATCGTCGGCCGAGTATTCACCGAACGGACGTAAATGGGGAGAAAAGCGGCAAGTATCGGCTAGAGCGAAACGGTAACGTCACGAGGTACCGTTACGTGCATTATTCGTAATATTAGATTGATATTCGTTCGGTACGATAGCGGCGTTTAAGATGAACGATGATTTGTAATTTGCTTAGCATCGTGGAGATCAGGCAGATACACTACCGGCCAAAAGTTTGGGTACACCTACTATATTTGTATTCCACGCGCAAATACAAACTGTGCGGCTTAATATTTCATCATTCTTCAATACTTGTGCATCCTTTGTATAATTGTACTCTAATAAAAATACACAGATTTTTTTTAACTGCAAATTATCTATGGGACGAATTGGATCGAGAAATTAGAAATCACTGTCCAAGGTCGAAACAACATTTATGGAAGCCGATAGAAAAATTAGAACAGTTAGTTTCGAGAATGCCAAAACTGTGTAAAATATTAATAAAGAAAAGAGTTGGTTACTTCGATGAACGGCGCGTGTAGCAATATATAACATGTCTTTATTAATATTTTCGAAAGATATTTCGACTATTATAACATATGTTGATCATTTTTATATCTATGTATGTAAAGAAAGAGAAATAAAGCATTTATGTCATACTAGTACAAAAAAAAAATTAAGAACATTTCGCGAATTAGTGTGTGTACCCAAACTTTTGGTCGGCAGTGTATAATGACGTAGAAAAAATATCGGTGAACCAACTTCTCCGAATTTCCCCGTAAATTGGTCGTAAAGAATCTTTTTACCTACGTAATCCTTTCGTAAAGGATGATTCTCCGATAACAACATTGAAACAAGAGTAGAAAGCATTTACGATATTCAAAGGATATTTAGATCTAAAAACATAGATAATAGCATAGTTACGATAGTTTTAGTTCTTGAAACGTTATGTAGAAACTTTTTAGAGCCATTATTTGTTTGGTTCTATATTAATCCGAAAATGCTTCCAGAATCGATTCTTGCATCGATTTTACGGTAATGTAAATCTTACGTCTATCGCTTTTTTAACTCTCTTCTATTATCCATCTTTATCGCTCACTTTCATCGCGCAGTCGTTTAATAACACAAATTACGATACCTTGTCTAAGCTCCAGACTCGAAGAACAGATTTTACGAAACGATCGGATAAACGACCGTACGTTTTATCAATCCGCGCTAAAGCTTACGGTAGTTCTTCGATGTGAGTACAATTATTGCTCGTGACAAATATCGTAAGCTCCTAAACGTAACTTTTCTTCTCGTAAGTGGAAGACATTCGACCACGAGAGGTTAACAAATAAACGACGAGGCTCGTATTCGATGCGTAGTCGGAGATTTCTCCGATCGAGTCGAGGTGAGCGCGAGCTGAAACTTTTCAACGAAGAGCAAAACGTTTCCGCGTTGCACGTCTCTCTACGGCAGATGCGTGCGAAAGGAACAACTGAGCGCGAAAGTTCGCGTTTTATGACCGTGGCATTACGCCGGCGGCAGCCCGGTTGAAACGTTAACGATCGAAACGTTTTCCTGTCTAAGCGACGATGATTCGACGAGTTTCGTAATCCGAGGGTGAAATGCTCCAGCCACGCAAACGATCGTTCTCGAGAAAAGTTGAGAAACGTTTGAAACGCGTTCGATTACGTTGCGTTGGACGCAAGTCAAGTTTCTGCCACTCACAAAATCTCAAGTAAATCTTAACATCTTTTCCAACCCGAGCTTCCAATCTTTCGAACGTTTAATTTGACGAGTCAGACAAGGATCGCGAGATCGTCGAATTAACTTTGTCAAATCCATCCGAAGCAGCGAACTCTATAAACAAAGGATATTAAACGCAACGCAGAAATTTCGATCTCTTTCTATCGTTACTCGTTACGCGATAAATTCCAACGAAATCTTAAATTACGATCAAAGCATCGTAAAAACCTTCAAACTTCTTACATTCGATCTACGATCTCGCGCGTATTTTACGAAATGGGAATAGAAAAGGAAAAGGAATATCTTTTTGTCCGCAGCTCTCCAAAGCGAACTTCGAAGCTTCGTCGTTCGATTTCCCGAAAATATACCTATCTTACGTACCATTGGATAAAAGCACAGACCTCTGGATAAAAAGGTGCGACGCGCCTATCAGAAACAGCTCATACGTTTAGCTACCAGTTCGTAGCTGTAGCGTGTCCGAGAAATCAGGGAGAAGACGTATGATCGCATCTTGGTGGAGCCTGGAAAAAACTATGGCGTGCGTTTTAGCCAGCTCGGTGGACGACTGGTCTCGCGTTGCTGGACGTTCCTCTTCTTCCTTGTCCGCGCAGAGGCGGCTAGAAAAAGCAAAGTGACGCGCTAGGCAGCGAGATGTATCTTGGGCAAACGCCACAAATCACCGCGATCGTTTCGCGAGAACGAGCGGAACCGAGTCCCTCTGGACGTCTTCTTCTTCTTCTTCTTCTTCTTCTCCTCCTCCTCCTTCTTCTTCTTCTTCTTCTTCTTCTTCTCCTCCTTCGACAACAAGGGGAAAAGAAATAGCCGGAAAAAGAGAGGAAAGTCTGGCGTGGAAAGGCTCGCGAGCACCATTTTCTCGCCTTCGACCAAGAAGCTTAATTGCGCGGATACCGTTCTAACGAAGTTGCGGCGAGAAGTTAATAAACTCTGGCTGAGCAATCAACGCTCATCCATCAGTTATACCGCGCCGTGTAAAACCTTATTGGCGAGTCGTGTTATGGTATACTACATATGCTCGGTGCCTTACTGTCTGCTGTCGTTTACCATAGAGAAAGACTCGTTTAAATAGTTGAACGCTTTCACCGTACAACCTGTCGTACGTCCGAGAAATACAAACTATTAAGGCTTGTAATTACTACGACGAACAATCGCGTGCCCTTCTTTTAAAATCTACTGTACGATCCACTATGAGATCTGCGTTTTCAACGTAAATGCGCGATATATAGTATATAAATATTTATATATATAGGAGACGATATTTTATTTGTAAGCTTTGCCACATCGTTATTTTAATCGGCGGTGAAAGGGTTAAAAGCGGTTTAAACGACACGAAAGTTGAAAGAAAGCAAATATGGGAACGAAGGTGAAGCGCGTTTCTCGATGAAAGTTTCAAAGCGATGACTCGCAAAGTCGAGGATCTGAATCGCTGGAATTTTCTAATCTGAGACTGAACTGAAGTTGAAACTGGATTCGGGCGAACAGGTATCGACGAAAGTAACACGAAAAAAATCTTTGGAATCGGCGTTCTTTTAAAAGATTACATTAGTAGCTTGTCGCGTAGAATCTTCCTAATCAAAAATCATCTTCTTTACGCCATAATCTCTCTCGCCCAAAAATTCAGATACGTATACGTAGCTTTACAATTTTGGAACAATTTAAACGATTTTTACAACGTACATATATATTAACAACGCGAACGAGCAGAATCCGTGCAAATGTAAATTGAAATAGAGGAGATCATTGCGGCTGGAACATCGCACGAAGACATCGGTCCTTAACGAGTCAACTTGGCGATTAAATCGTATTTTGTAAGAAACGAGTAGCCATGGAAAAACTTTTGAACGATAATGTACATCCGATTCTTCTGCCGGCGAAACCACAAACAACGCCATTCACAATAGCTCTGCACTTGAAACCGATCCAGACCACGATCCCCACAATCGAGGTCACGCTCGTCCATAAAAATGGACGCGTTCTCGCGCCACTCCCCTGATTGTTAATCGAAGACGCGATCGAACTGCGAAAAACAGAGAAGCAAGTGGGCAGGTTGGCTTAATTGCCGAGTTAATCATCGAACAAACCACGGCACGCTGGTACAGTCGATCAACGACAAGAGGTTTCTTATTTTCACGAGGGATATCGATAATGTTGCACTTCCTACGACGCTCATTACGTTCCTTTCTTCGTTTTCGTTCGCCAGAATGGCGCCGCTCTTCCAACCATTCGCTACGATCCTCTGAATCTTTGCAGTATATCTGGATCGACTTGCAGCGTGCTTATTAACCTCTTTTAATCACCGATCGTTCGTTAAATATCGACGAGAGCGCGAAAGGAGAGACGTAATTCTTAAGACGATTCTTCTTTATCCATTAATCGCCGTAGCGTTCATTTCACGATCGTAAAGACAAATTCGTACAAATTCTTGTAGCTCCGACCTTGCACTTTTTAATCTAATTCTTTGAATTAATAAATCTTAATAAAAAGGATCTATTATTATACGTGATATGATTATATTTCTATTTCTGTTCGCCTTTTTAATCTATTTCTTTAAATTAATAAATCTTAATAAAAAGGATCTATTACTATACGTGATATGATTATATTTCTATTTCTGTTCGCCTTTTTAATCTAGTTCTTTAAATTAATAAATCTTAATAAAAAAAGGATCTATTATTATACGATATATGATTATATTTCTATTTCTGTTCGCCTTTTTAATCTAGTTCTTTGAATTAATAAATCTTAATAAAAAGGATCTATTACTATACGTGATATGATTATATTTCTATTTCTGTTCGCCTTTTTAATCTAGTTCTTTAAATTAATATATCTTAATAAAAAAGATCTATTATTATGCGTGATATGATTATATTTCTATTTTTGATCGCCTTTTTAACCTAATTCTTTCAATTAATAAATCTTAGTTAAAAAAATCTATTATTATACGCGATATGATTATATTTGTATTTCTGTTCGCCTTGAATTTCGCACAAGTTCAGAATATCCTTGATCTTCGTAATAAATCGAGAATGTAGTCGATTATCCGTCAAAAACAAGAAAGACGGATGAAATATTAATGCACAAATTGAATTTCATCGCAACAAAACCGCTATATCAGTTTTACGAATTATCGCGTAACGATAAAATCTGATAGTCGTAATCGAGTAACAATATCTCGAAATTGTATTTCCTGATGAAACCAGCCGCAGTGCTTGCGAAAAGCCCCGGCTCTGATAATTTGATCGTGCAAATGAAATTGCTCGAGAGTACTTGAATATGCAAAGTATGAAATTTTCTCATATTCTCAAATCTACTCTGCTGCTCGTACTCTAACGTTAAATAACTTGACCTAAAGTCTGTCTAACTTAACCATATAATAATCCACGTTCTGTTAAACATTTATTTACAAAATATACGTGCCAGAACTCTACTTAACTCTGTTGTTTTCCACACAAAGTGGCTGTTATATTTCCATAGATACTATTATAATAAATGATTACTAAATATTCAATTTGATATCCAATATTATTCCACTGCCTTCTCTGTACGTTGCACACACTTTACGAATAAAACGTTGCAAGAAAGAAGTAAGAAGGGCAAAATGATTAATCGTCGAAGCGACACACCCGATACATTCTGCGTAACTCGGCAAAATCACCAAACATCCGAAGGATCCGCAGATTACTCACCACTTTGCAGTTTCTCCGATCCCACCTCCTTCCCGCTTCCTCCAATTCCACGTTTCACTTCACAATTCACCTGCCATCGAAAGATTCACCTCCTGTATTTATTATTCTCACTTTCCAACCCCGAGGAACGTCCTCGCCAGATTTCGTTCCGCTCGGTCCAGCACGGTTTGTCCTAACGAGAGTAAAATCGGTGAATAGAGACGCGCGATTAATCAAGCAGAACGCGCGTGCTTTTATCGTGTCCCTCGTGCGGAACTTTATCGTCGCGTTGCAGAGATAATGTCGAGCCGTCTGCACGCCGACACGCTCACAGCGTCCCCGAAGCCCGACGCGCGTTAAATCGTGTAGAAATCCAGGTTGGATGTGCACCGGCCTGAAGCCGCAGAACTCGCGTCCCTGACCCGCTCAACCGGTGGCCTCGATGAATCACGCGACCGGTAGATCTTCGGCGAGACAATCGACGAAAGTTCTCAGTCGGCTGCAGGGTCAGGGCACTCACTTTCGATTATAGCCAAACGTTTTGTTTCTAATCGATTAGGTGGATTATTTCGTTGGATTCGGTTAGCAGATCGACTTTCTTTGACGTGGATCGATGGCCAGTTTCCACGGTGTTCCGTTATTGGCTTTCTTGCTTCTCTAAGGTTTGCAAGCTTCTTACAGCTTGGTTCTAGGAAGTCACACGGGGCACTCGCGTTCGATCACAGCTGAACACTTTGTTTTTAGTTGGTCAGAGAGATTATCACGTTGGATCAGAGTGGCAGATCGACCTTTCAACGCGATTCGATAGTCAATTTCTGCGGTGTTCTATCGCCTTCGTTCGCTTATGAAGCTTCTATACGATTTGCAAGCTTCTCATAGGTTGGTTCTGGCGAGGTTCCGTAGAACGCTGCAAGCTTCCGTACGTTGGTTTCGTAAAGTTTGTATAACTGCGCACGCGGACGTTCGTGAACTCTTACAGTTCGCTTTTGTAGATTTTGTACATTTGTGCGCAGGTTTTTAACCTTACTTCTGTTGTTCACTCGTAGCTGTAGACTCGTAGCAACGCTTTAAGAATTTTTTATAGCTTTTGCAAAGTAGTCTCTTTAACTTAATTTCCTCGTTGCTTTCTCAGAGCAGCGTAGGCTTCCTCGATTTATTTCTTCTTCGACTTAAAGGTAATTCTCTAGAAGTTTCTAGTAAGACTTTCTTGATTTACTTTTCGAGCTTTTGTAGAGTACTACAATTTACTTCCGTAACCTTCGAAACATTTTACGACAAAATGCTGCGTACTTTTCTTGCTGGCTTCCGTAATCTTTTACAGATTATAGTAAGCTACCTTAATTTAGCTCTATGGCTTTTGTGAAATTCTCTGAGGATCGTTAGCACGCTTCTGTACCTTTGGTAAAGTTCCACGAACTTTCTCAGCTTGCTTACGTAGCTTTTGCAAAGTACTCAGAAGCTTTTCGTAATTCGCCACTGTTGATATTCGCCACTGACAAAGTTCTCTGAACTGTCACACTTTTCTGTCTTTCTTTCGTCTATTAAATCGATTAAATCTTTGATCTTTCCTCGCCTTCTGCTGCGAAGTAGAAAAATCTGTAATCTTTGCAAGCTACCCGCGCGTTATAATTTAGTATAAATTGTCTTGCGCTGAAATCAGTGACCCGTACTCACGCTCGTTTTCAATGAAGTTTCAATTTTAACGAATCACTTTTAATTAGAGAAACTCCTCTGTTTGGAAAAATAATAATCGAGCGAACAGCTTCTGAAAGTTCGCGAATTCTATTTCGGAAAATTTGCTTGCAGAAACAACGAAAATATTACACAAATTAACGAGAATCCTTCGCTGGAAATAGCGAGTTACCAAATTAGAAAAATTTATAATTAATTGGAATAATTGTACGCGGGTAGAATGTACGTATAACGAAGCTGTATTTAATCCCGATTACAACGGAATATACTTTTACGAAGTCTTCAAATTCCTTCCTTTATTATCTTCAATAATCTCGAGTTTCTTATTTTACGAGAAAGCTCCTGGTATTCCTTGGGAACAATAAATTCATGGCCTTCGAGTTTAATCTTCAACGATGTTGCAGCCCTTAATTCCAGAAGTTGTTCGAGTTCGTTAGACTCGATTGAAGTGGAAGTTTCGCGATTGCGATTTAACCTCTCGATACGATATTTCACTCGATTTTATTACACTTTTGATCAACGAATTCCTCGTTTCATTCGATCTTTGATCAATGAAAGAAATATGTTTCTACCAACAATGTTGCGATTGAAATCTTATTTCCATTGTGAGAAGCTTCGCTTCGTGCTGTACGATGTCCATTGAATAAAATGATCCGAAGAAAAGGAACGTTTCGTCGAAGCACGAAATATCACTGAAATAAGGATTTCTGATTGAAGAAACAATAAATATTACATCGAAACGGCGATTCTCTATCCGTTCATGAACATTTAATTCAGTCTTTAAATCGAATCCGTTGTTGCTATATTTTTCTACGAATCGACTCCTCTTTATCGTGTCAACGATATATTATTCGTTATCTTCGAAACGTCAATACGGCTTATTATCAGGTTGCGTCTGGATAGGCTTTGAACAAACTAAGCCGGTGATTTATTCCACGATTTTACACTACGATCCTCGATACGACACTTTTCAAACCGGTTTTCTCGCCCGGTTATCTCAATTCCCTCGCTAACCTAATTTTTTCTTTTCTACTCTAACGATCGCTGTATCTCTTCGATAAAAAAGAAACAAAGAAAAATCACTTTATGAATCATCGAACTATTATATATCGATTAATCTACTTTTCATTTAGAACATTTCCCGATCTCGATGCTTCGAGATACTCGATTCGCGACAGACAATAATTATTTGACATTATTCTTCGTCTAAAATTTCCTAATCTCAAGACCAAGACACTTTGCTCGTTCTCATGGAAGAAGAAAATTATCGACCGATCTGAAGCTATTTTTTTTTTGAATTTTTCAACAGTACGAAACGTTTAGATTCTCGCGAAGAAAGAAGTTATCGACCGTTCGTGCTAAAATTTCCTAATCTCCAGTTCGAAACACTTTATTCGTCCTCGCTACGACGAAACAAATAATTACCGATTAATCACGCTGAAATTCCTTGCTACGGTGCACTGAGAAACTTCACGGCGGACGATTTAACCTTTCACTGCACGTGTTCGTCCCAACTTCGTCTCCGCCAAATTTCCATCCTCCGCGAACCCGCGATACTCGGGTTATCAGCCGGCAGCTTGCCAATCTAATCCGTCTGTGGAACCAGGCCTCGTTTTCCTCTCGATCGGACACCAAGAGACGAGCAACTCTCGTGCCAGAAGGTAGAACTCTCGACCGAGAGATCTCGAGTTCCGTGGACTTCCTCTTGAGAGGAAGTTAACCAACAATCCCGTGGTGCGGCTCTATCTAGATCAGGGACCTGTTGATCGGTTCTTTCGACGACTGCCTTCGCCGCACGAGTTTTAACGAACAGATACCCTGTCGAAAGTTTGCAATTTATTTAGAGCCAGATCTCGTCGAGCATTGGCCAGCTAATCGAATTTGCGATCGATTTGCTCGCGGTTGGGTCTTTGTGCAGGAGATTCCTGACGATACGGTTGTCGTGAAACGACACACTAGTCGATAGTCGTTCGAATTACGCTTTCAACTGGCTGCTTCAACTGGAAACGGATTCGTCGAGGCGTCCAAACTTGGCCATCCAACTTCTAGATGTCCAAGTTGGACTCTGCGGCGTTGAATCGGCTACTGGGTCTTCCTAGAAAGTGCTTGGTACTCCTCGATCGGAGGCCGATTCAGCAAACACGTGTTAATGATCGATGGAAGATTTTTCTCCTTGCATCGAACGCAATTGTTTCTTAATCGTGCGAAGGTATTGCAATTTGCATTTGCTTCCTATTGCTTCTTTGGCTGCATCTGTTCCTCTCTGATAACGTAACAGTCGACCGTGAAGACCTCTAAACGCTCGCAGATAACACAGAAACACTCTTTCGAAAGTATTTTATTAGCTCGTTGCTTTCTAAGCTTCCTGTACCGTTTCTTCCTACTACTGATTTCGCAAATTCTTTTACTCGGCGATTTTACACGCGTAGGAGAGTCCTGCGGGATTTTCGCACGATCGCCAAGTCTTCGCGACCGATAGTTCCCTTCTCTTACGAAGAAGAATCCCTTGGAAATCCTATTCCACTCTGCAAGCACGGTGTCTCTTCTCGCTTGGTCGCGGTACGAACCGCGCTCCTAAACACCAAAGAATCCCCGATCCTCGACTTCTTACCACCGCGTAATAACGATAATCGCACATACACGCACCGTGAGACTCTTTCAATCTCCGCAATTCCATGCAGACTTTTGCCGCAGTAAAAATTCCCAGCGACGATCCCTCAACGATTGCAATTTGATTCTTCGATCCTTTTTTCCGGAGTCTCGCGGATTATGGCGAGGTGCTCCGACAGGATGATCGAGGATGGATCAAAACATCGCGTCGCTGGCGCGAACGAGGATCGAGTGGACGAAGGAGCGCGCAGACCGCGCGTTTTCGAACATGTTTGCCGGCGAAGTTCGATCGATCGGGGCCGCGATATCGCTCGATCGGTAAGAACGGCGGCCGAGGGTTTGGCGACGAGCCGGAAGCGGCGGCGCGACCAAAATGGCGGAAGGTCAGGGTTCGCGCGGTAGATACGGACAGGGCACGCGACAACGAGACCGATCGGAAACCTGTCGAAGGATAAAACCGAGCGCACGGCGCAGGTAAGAGAGGTTTTCGAGCAACTACGAGCCGGTCAGAAGGCGGCGTGTCTTTCTCCCCTGCATCGTGCATCAACTCGCCGGAGAGAGGGAAATGGCGAAACGATGGTAGGAGGTAGAGTGTAGTGCAAAAAGCACGCGAGGAGGGGAGACGTAGGTGAACGCGATAGATCTGTGTTCTCCGGCAATCGGCATCCCGATGCCGATTGTAGATCGGATCGAGTACAGTACGTTCTCGTACGCGACGATCAGAGAGACGCAGTCGTCTTTGTACGACGCGATCAAAGGATCGCAGTTACGGTGGAATATCGCGATCAAAAAATTCCAATCGGCCTCGTAGAAGGCGAAGAAAAGAATTGCCCTGGCGTCACGCGATCGGGGAATTGCGATCGCCCTCGTTCCGCGTCTCCACGTTTTTCTAGTGAATCTTTCCACGAAAATCCTAGTGATCGTCTCTCCCTCTCTGTAGGATCTCTAATAATATTTCGTCTGTGGCATAACGCGTTAGATTCTCTGCAACGTGAGAAATATGCTGTAATTTTCGTGCGTGATCTTTCTGTGGCTAGCTTGACGTCTGCAGGCGCCCCTACGAGTATCGCCCACATATTTTGTGACCCCCGTGTATATTTCGAGTTATCGGTACCACGCTTGTCTGTAATTGGTGCAATGTTAATGTGGAGAGTAAAAAAAAAAAAAAAAAATGTGTTACGTTTAAAGAGATACTCGTTGTCAGTAACAAATCGCAAATAGTAGCGAATATGAAAAATATCTCTTTCTGAACGGTATCGTAAGATCACGCGTACACGCTGTTAAAATGATTCCTTCGAATGGAATTTCAAACATCCATCAACTGTTACGTCTTTATTAGGTATTACGTTTCTCGCTATTTTAAACGTCCATCACCTGTTACGTCTTTATCGACTATTACATTTTTCGCAACAGGTATTACATAATCGAGATGATGCGTTAATAAATTTAATTGCCGGTTAATTTGAAAGTCACTGAGAAACAAGCGGAGATATAACGGAGATCGGACGAAGATACATTCTTTTTAAATAATACCACACGTACTAAAGCCACGCTCTATTTCCATGATACTGTTTCGTCTGGAAATCGCGCGTCTGCACCGATTCTGAAAATGGAAATCGTTAATTATCCGCGCGCTGCTAAAACGGTTAAAGAACATCGCGATGTTGAAAGCTTGACTTAGAGGCCGGTTTTTACAGTTACGTTTATGAAAATACGTACGTCCGCGATCGTAAACTGTGAACGCCTGAATTTTAATAAACCGGACGAAACTTGACGATTATCTGAGAATAGCGCCGATTTAACGAATATCGTTTCAAGTGAGAATACAGTCTCCGATTTTAGGAGTTTTACATTGAGAAATGATTCGGCTAATCGCTTAGTTTTTAAAATGCCAGTCCTTAGCTGGCAATTGCAAACGACTACTGACAGATTTCATAGTCTTCTTTTTACGATTGCTAAAGTCACGCACGAGCCTGGCAAAATTGATGTTCGCTCTTTTTGAGATAAAAACGTAGTTACACGTGTTACGTCACTTTAATTACGGCTGAACCTCTTGGGGAAAAAACTAATCGACTTTGCTTTCATAAATTTTTCAATTTCATCGCTCGGTTGGATAATTACTGTTCGACTTCTGGAAAAGTAACGAAACAAACGACTCTGAACAAAATGACGAACGACCAATGACGAAAATTTACTTCTATGACTTTAGTTATCTTAGGAACATAGTTATTTGTATTAATCTTAAATTGCAGAGCAAATTACAAATGCAATAACGTTTGTAACATCGCCACTTTTGTCTGCTCGTTGATTTATGGAGTTGATTATCGGAATAACTTCAGGACAGCTCAATTAAGTAGCATACTTCTTGTAAAATGTTAGAGGTCGACAGTAGTTCTAATAACATTCTAGCGAACACCAAGTGGATTTCGCATAGAAGTTAGCCGACTCGAAACAAAGCAGAAAACGAATAATCTTATCGACCGGAAATACTGTTTCATCAAGTAATCGATCTTTCACAGATTCCATAAACGAAGAAACACGTACAAAAGTTGCACAATTTATAAAACAGTATCAATCGTAATTTCCGTAATACGATAATCCCAGCAATACCATTCGTTGTCTAGAATTTTATAATCAATCTTCCGATATAGAAAATTGAACGTATTTCTGTTACTTGAATTTGTTGCTGAATTTCGTATTAGAATAAGGAGATCAAAATTCTAGAAATTCTGTCGAAAAATCTCTTTAAAGATCGCTTCGTGTAAAATTATCTTCGTGTTAATTTTCTGAAAGATTCGATGTAACTCCGTGAAGCATCGATTCGTAACGTTCGCATGCTCGCTGTTGACCAGTTTGTTCTACAAAGGAAGAAACATTTCAAAGACGACGCATTCGAGTCGCAATTTTACGCACAGCTGACTTCGCTAACCCTTTACTGTCAGTTGGTTCCTGCCTAAAGCAACAGGTGGTGGTCGTCGATGCCACGTGTCGATCCTGCAAACAACCTGCGATTTCGCATTTTGCGACCGCAGAATCCAATCAAGCCCGCTACAACGATTCGAATAATATAACATAATACCATGGACGTTAATTTTTCTAATTATTCGAGCCAAAAGTAGGCAAACGTTCAAGTATAAATTTCGGTGACTATATCGGATGCAGCGAAAGCTTCTGTACCGCTGTAAATGATATCTAGCTGGATTTTTTAGAAGATTGCGATAATTTCAATCGTTCGATACCAAAGATATCAGAGTCTCCTTTTCCACGAACAAAATCTCATATGTAAAATGTGGAAATCTGAGAATTGAAACTAAAATCTATCAGATCTAAAGTAAAGATCAACGAAATGAATGCAAGGATATGTACAAAGAAGATTCGAAGACTTCGAACGAAAATTGCTATTTTAGACAAATGAGAAGATTTAATAATTCCAGTTAATATTTATTATTTGAGTATTTAATCAAAGAGACGTGGCACGTGAATGAATTACAAAGTAGCCTTTACCAATGCTTTAGTAGCTCGTATATTGTTCGATAGGGATTTTACAGGTGTACATTAATGGGAACAACATCTATGTGTGACTCATCGTAAATACAGCCGGAGTTTTGTGTCCATCGCGCTACAAATCGTTTAATACGTGTTCGATACAATTTGAACCATCTATTTAATAATCGGTAGACTTCGTTCCTATACATACGGTAGACAGATATACAAAAACATCATATCGTACAAAATAGTAGCAATAGTATCACCACCAGTTTCGTTCCCACGGATTCTCCTTTTATATACGCTACCCTCTCATTGACCTTCGATATTTCCAGCCTATCGTTCTATTTCGTAACAAACCTTATAAAAATACGATCTTCTAACTCTTTATTTGGCCACCGTTTCATTCTTTCCTCCGTTCGTTTCTCCTTCTAATAAAAATACGCAACCTTCTTCCTTACTTCGTTTCTGAATTTTCAATATACTTGGTAAGAAGCACGACACTCAAAGAGCTACGATGAATCGTAATTTCGTACCTCGCTTCTCTTCGCCTTTTTCTTAGCTTCAATTAGAAACCACGTACAATAACGAATATTTGAAATCAAATAGTCTCTGCAAAATCAACCCCCTAAAATCCCCTTTTTTCTCTGTCTCTCCACGTTAACGAAGAAACTAAGAACTACCATAAATGGAAAAAATAAATGGATTAATCGATGATAGGAAAATAACAATGTACCTAGAACGTTTACGTATTTACGAAAAAATGTATAAAGTATTGAAAGTAAAATACCCACAATGATATCAAACGAATGAAACGAATTTCCATTTCGATTCCATTTCTTCGGTGATGTCCTTCAAAAAATATGTGTCCAATTAAAAATAAGCATACAAAATGATACTTAGAACATATAAATATGACGTTTGATAAAGAGTATTATTGTGAATTGTTGTCTCAGCCTGATATCAAGAAACTAGTGAATATCGATAAAGTAAACAAGAACTCTCTTCAACCGGACATTGAGAAACCACATTTTATTTTTGAAATAGTAGCAAACGTGAAACAAACGATAAACTTTGTAAAGCAAAATTGATAGATCGGATAGATAACCGAATTGTCCTCGATCGTTTCAATCGGTCGCCAAATAAAGAGTTAAAACGCTTTCACCTTATGGAGCAAAGGATCGAAACGATTACAGTGGTCGTCGCCTCGCTGGTTGCGCGCGTGTCTCGACCGTACATCGTGCAAATTTGGTTCAACATGCTCTCGTTCGCGTCGAAATAAGCTTCTAAATCGAAACTCAGTGGCGTTCGTGGAAAAATTCGATTGCTTTCTCTCGATTTTGCACGGTCGTTTTTTCGTCTATAAACATACACCGTACGCAGAGATCGGTCGAAAGAGGAAAACAGGTGAAAAATCGCGGAAGAATTGGCGCGTTTCTCTTATTATCTACAAAAAACCATTTGGTGAGCCATTCGATGACGAAAGACTTTTCTCACTTTTCTACTCCAGCTTCTTTCTTTTGCTCTTCTAATTTTCTCCCTTCCTTCTCGCTCTTTTTCTCTTTGAATTTGGTTGTTCGCTTATTACTTCTCTATCGTTTCTTTTGTACTTCTCTTGTCCATTCATTTTTAACCCTTAAAGGCTACCATCAGCGAAATTTCACGTTGTGTACAAAGTTTGTTTGTTCATAATATATCGATCATACGTTATATTTAATATCACTCGGACTTTTGTCTTGTATCGATAATCGCAAACGATAGATTTTCTACTTTTTTATTGCATACAACAAAGGTAACTGTTCAAACTGTTGCGATAAGGAGGCAGCTCCATTTTCCAGTAATTTGAGTAAATCAACGGAAAGTAATTTTTTGAAACGCGCTATAAATTCACAGTCGACTAGTCCACTCTCTCTCTTCCAATAGATACAATTGAAATTATTGCTGCGACCGCGTGAATCGCGTTTGCTTGACTTTATCGTTTCCGAAAATGATGAAAAATGTGCCGAGACAGGGGTGAAATTTCACTCGCGATAGTATCAACGTGATTTTCTTCGACAACAGCTCGCAAGGGTTAGTTTTCGTTTTATCCAATTTATTTTATTAATTCGTGATATTCGCCGCGAGGAACTGAACAACGGATCAGAGGACTAAATGAAGGATGAAAGGCGTTTCGACGCGTGTTCGGATAAAAAAAATGCAGACGAAAAGAAAGAAACGAGGAAAGAGCTGTGATTTCCATCCACGAAACCAAAAACGCACTCGGGGCTGTTGTACTATGATCCATGATTTTTTTATTAAACAAATTAAATACAAAAGGTTGCATCTTTTTTTCTCTGTTTTCCTTGTTGCTCGTACTGCCGACCGCGACGCGCAGTCGCTCCATTCTCGAGTTAATATAAATAATTAAAAACAACAGAAGAGACCGGGGCAGGGCAAAGGGCATTAAATAAAAAGTAAAAGAAGTCATCGAGGGGTAAAAGGAGGACAGAGCTCGTGGAAGAAGAAAGTTTCAAGGCTTTTTCTACATGTTCGGACACTCTTTCTCGCTCTCGCTCTCGCTCTCTCTCTCTCTCTCTCTCTCTCTTTCTCTCTCTTTCTTTCTTCAGAAACACACTTGCACGCGCGCATTACACAAACTCTACAAGGTGGATCGTTTCGTTTAAAATTAAAGGAAGAAGGAGAACTCAAGCTTCGGCAATTCAAGACTAGTGAAAACTTAATAATCGTCCGTGGCTCATCGTATTACTCTCATTCGAACGATTCCGCTCGTTTCTCAGAACTTCTCCGCTCGTCTCGCTTCCATCTCAAACCACGAAGTTCGATTCATTTTCGATTTTAGTAAGAATGTTTCTTTCTTTCTTTATTTAATGAAATTACGTTACGTCATATGACAAACGTCAGTAATTAGTAGTTAGTAATTAGTAATTATTTCATTCGTCGATTCGTTAAATTTGAATTTCGCGGGCAGACGAAGCGCAGCTTGGACAATCGACAGTCGAGCGAGGAAACCGCGAAAATTGAAATAATTCGGTGAGGCTTAAATGCTCCTTGGAATGAACCGCGTATCCTTGAATCGCCAAAGGTGCAAAAAGAAAAACGAACAGGGGAAAAGAGAAATGACGAGCAGGAAGATCGTTTGGGGGGGGGGGGGAAGTTTGGAAAACAAAACACAAGTGATGATCGATCTTACGATGAAAAGCTCGGATGAGAAAGAAAAGAGGAAGGGAAGTAGCATCGTTCTCCTGCCTGTTTCGTTCGTTTGTTCCTTCTACGCTCGAGTTACGAAGAACCTTCTGATCGATATTTTTTTAAATGCTGCTGGACACAACGCTCGCCATTATCAAACACTTGCTTCGGGAACGTTCGATTAATTAATAATATTTAAAAGTCATTAAAGGATATGTACAAAGAGATATTAATATGAATATGCAGTAAATGTCGCCGTTGCCGCAGGATCCGCGCGAAACCGAGCGACTAGCATAGATTTATCGATCGTCCTATGGGTTGCGCTCGATTTGTTCGCGCGGATCGAACGTGGCGAGGATCAGCACGGTGTTCAACAATCTGCTAGTGTCTTTCGTGTTTTCCAAAACAGGTATGGTGAATATCAACACATTGAGAATAGTTTGTCGCGTATGGGAAGTATTTGTATGGGGTACGATTGACGATGGGACGCAACAACGTGGAATGTCGATATACGACACGCTCGAAAACCTGAAGAATTAGCTTTTTCAAAGAATTTTTCCAAGAATTTCGAGCGTTTCAGGGCTCAATAGGGAGGAAAGAAAAAAAAAGGGAAGCACCGTGTTAATCCTCGAGACTGCTGCTCGCTTTGCACGCGCATTTTGGCAGATCGTTCGTCGCGAAAGGAGATGCCTTCGAAATTAGGCCCTCTCTGCCCTAATACAACCGCGTTTACGTACGTTCGATATCATCGACGAAGATAGTTGGTTCTCGAGCTTTGCGCGAGAACGAATTTTGTTAGATAGCAGAATTTTGTGTTTGCACAAATCACTGGTGTGTTTATCTAGAATATTCAGTTGTCTTGGCGAATTATCGATATAACAATTGTTAGTCTCGGCCTGTAGACGAGATACGCGATGATAATTATCTTTTAGCGGTCTTCTCTTTCGCTTTTGCGAATCTATTTCTTCTCTCTTCCCCTGAGACAGAGGCTTCGACGAAAGAGGCGGTCTTGCTGCTTCGTTCTCTTTCGTTCTAATACGCTCTTCTCGCACGGCGCGGATTATACGTATAGATATATTTATATATTTATAATATATATTTGTTTTTTTTTTATATATATATATAAAACTAAAAGTACCGTGATACTGATAAAATTTCGGAAAATATTAGTTATCGACGAATGCGCTTCGGTGCTCCGTAATATTATTCTTCGATAACGATAGATCGAATTCGAGAAGGTCGAGAAATATAAGTTACAGCAGATCTAAAATTCGTTTTCGATTAATAATTAATTACCTCGGTAAAAATAAGTTGAGCATACGCGATGCATATCGATTATTATATCGTCTCTGAATTTCCTTCCTGAAACGCTTAATACCTTGTTGTTATATTTGTTTCCTCTCTTTCGTTCGTTCAGACCTCGCATTCGCTCTCTCGCTTTCTCTCCCTTTCTATCACCCAAACTCGCCAAGCATAAATTTGTTACTTTTAACTTTTTACTCTCGATCGATTCTTCTTTCTTTCTCGCGTTCCTATTGAATCTGCACTCGCGCTACGTAATATTAAACGCTGGAACAACGCTACGAGCGCTATAAGCACACTCGTACATCACGGATAAACGCTTTAAAAATGAATTTCAAAAGCCCAGGAACGATACACATATACATCTTCGTACAGCACAACACCCTCTCGCAACAGGCTCGCTTTTTCTCGTTAGTCCCTCGAAAAATACTTTGTACTTATGATCGCGTCAACGATAAAACACCGTACACATACACATCGAAGCCGTAAAATCAGGTCTCCGCTTAAACGCCATCGATACGATAAATTTCTGCTTTCGTGACAAAACACGCGAATAACATTCATACGGTATACAACAAGCGAAGAAAATAAAAATGAATGATTACTCGAAAGCTTGTCACAATTATCTGCCTTTTAAAAAAAAATGTAAAAACACAAATAATACGTAGCTTGAAATTATCGAAATTCTAAAAATCTCGGCATCGACGGAGACCGCATACGATATACACATCGAGACCATATTCGATAGACATCGAAGAAGGGTATGTTAAAAAAAAAAAAAAAAAAAAAAAAAAAAAAAAAAAAAAAAAAAAAAAAAAAAAAAAAAAAAAAAAAAAAAAAAAAAAAAAAANGCTATGTACACCAAAAGACGTATACTTAAGCTACTCTGGGCGTTCGGGGGTTAGCCTAAAAAGTAATATAATACAGGACACGCCGTCGTTCGTACTCCCTGCGACGATTACGCGGTATATATAACATCTTTGGACTCGATTTATTACACATTTATAGAGAATTATTACTTATGACCGTAATTTCTCGCGCCTAGTCTCTCTTTCTCTCTCTGAGTAGCCGCTACGTGAAACTCGACGTGGCACCTTTGTATCGGACAACGTATCATCAGTCTGATACAAACGTATTCTATGTCGTTCTTCGTTTTGTCTTTTCTTGTCTTTGATCTTGTAATACATGTTGCATATATTCTCGCGCGCGCGTGTGTGTGTGTGTGTATGAGTGTGTGTGTATATATATATATATGTCCATTTTTTCGTGATTGGTGCTCTCGTGGTATCCCGATGGGCGCAGCTCGTGAGATTCTCAACTTCACTCCTTTTTGTGTTTCGTTATTTTCCTTTTTTTTTTTTCTTCTTTTGTTGTTTTTCTTAATAATTCTGGAAGACGAGCGCTTCTTCCTCCTTCTCAGTGCGCGTTCTTCTGCAAAATATTTCCTTGAACTGATGCGAGAGCTCTCGAAATATCTAAATCGAAAGCACTGTGCGTGTCTGTCGATCGGTTTCATTTTTTGTCGATGCACCCCGTTGTTCTTCCAGCAATTTCCTCGAAAATTTCTTGTCTTGTATATTCAGAGAGACTTTGAAAGCGGGTGCAAAGTTCGAGAAATCGTTTCGGATTGCTTTCTCAATGGGCAATCGTTTAACACGTGGCACGTAAGTTGACGACGAAACTGTCCCTCTTCTGGTCGCGGCAAATGACAATCTGTCGAGGAACTGAAGCATAATGACGACCGGCATCTCTTTACAGGCGTCGTGGACCATTTTAAACCGCTGATACTTGTGCGTCTTCGTCGTCTGAAAAATTACAACGTTTCCTTTAATGATCATTTCTTTCGCTCTATTAGAGTCATAGACTAATATTTCGATGGAATATGCTCGGGGTGACTTGCCTACGTTGGCTGAATTTTTCGATTTTCACACCGATACCTATATATTTTCAGAATTTTTAATCCACGTTGGAGTTCATAATTTGTTACGGTTCTCCCGTTAGGTTGTAATTTAATACTACGTTGAGGTATAACGTAATAATGGTAATTGTAAAAAAAAAGAAGACAAATTTTTATGCCAGTTACTTGAAACTCGTATTATACTTTTTTTCTGAAACTGTAATTTCTGGATTTTCATTTATTAAATTTCCAAAAAGACGTACTACGAATACTATGAATCGAAGCAACGTAAAGTGATCTAACTAATTGCCTATACACACAGAATAATCTATATTAATTTTCTAACTTAGAAATTCAAATACACTTTGTTACGTTACTGCAAATTCTTTCGTCTATTTCTCTAGCTAATACCTCTATTATTCTATAATTCTCTTACGAACAACCAGTCGACAGCTAAAGAATGCATAAAGTAAAACCTACTAATGCGTAGCAACAGATTTCAGTACAGAAATTACAGTTTCGAGAAAAAATGAGAACAACGCGATTCAACAAGAGTAGAAACTTAAATAGAAAATGAATCAAATAAGAAAATAAAATAAGAGATTCTAATATACATTCTACGAATGAACTAAGGAGTAAAGTCATGTCCGCCAAGGTAGCAAGTCTGTTGGTTGAAAAAGAGAAACAAAGAATACATCTATCGAATTATCGTCGAATTCCTTTAAGGAAACCAGCTATAAAATTGCGACTCTGTAAAATGTAACAGATTCTATGTACTGAAAGAAATCAAATCGGTCGAAACAAAAGGGATCGTGGAGTGACGTGATGTGACGTGCAAATAAAAACAAAAAGAGAAGAAAATTGGACGCAAGCAAGCTGTCATGCCTCGACACGGAAGGTGGAATACGAAACTATGCAATATGCAAAGATGAAACATAAAGTATCGCAATCGAAAATCGTACGATCCGCTTGCAACAAGCTTCCAAGAAAAAAAGAAAAAAAAAAAGAAAAAAAAAAAAAGAAAAAACAGCAAGTGCATGAAAAATACATCGATACAATTATAATTTGCTGTAATATGCAACGAATTTTTCGCTGATCGGAATGCAGTTTTATATTGCGCATAAACACAGTGAGTACGCGTTGAATAATTCTAAGGCTAAAATAAATTTCGGTAAAAAAAGAAAGAGAAAAATCGAGATACTGAAAGGAAAATATAAAACACGAACTTATAAGTTATGCACACAGAAAACGCGTGGTTACACAGGCACTTTGCATTAAAAATGTACAAGTGAAACATATGCGGATATGTGTTCGTTATTTACAAGTTCAGCTGCGATCGTCGAGGAGAAGATAAATTACACGAATAATTAACATGTACATCGAATAACAAACAATGACGATCGAGAATCGTCCATAGACTTTTGTGTGTGTGTGTGTGTGCGTGTGCGTGTGTGTGTGTCCATACATACATTGTAAATGCTTAATCGATAGAAACAGCTTAAAGGTAGATAGAGAACGGTGTGTAAGTACTTGGTGTTCATTGCATAACTCATCCATTGGAAAAGAGAAGATTCCATGACTGTTCGATAATGTTATACGGTACTTTGCAGGAACTAGAGCTTTCTGTGCTACTATTCGAGTGTTTCAGAGTTGGAAGAAGTAATCGTCATCGAATTCATCGTGGTGTTCTAAATCATAATATTCGTTGGTCATTACGGTGAAAGATTACTGAACAGAGTGTGGTAGTCGCGAACAATTTCAACGATTACAGTTTATTCGAGTTTGAGTGCATTTGATAGTTTTCAGACATGATATCAGGCTATAATTTTCACTTGGATCTAGGACATTACGCATCATCTTATTTGGATTTAGAAATTTCAAAGTTAATAATTTACGATGAAATTTAAGTGGCACGAGTAAATGCGCGCGTCATATTGAAAAAGGACAGTATCAAAGAAATTTCATTATTGATAAACGTTATATTATTAATAACAGATAATTAAGAAATTTGCATTCGATGAAACGTAAATAATTACGCGATAAAAGACTGATGTAGGTATACCATGTCTGAAAAGATAAAACGAAAATGCAGCAAAAAGTTTAAAAAATATTACGCGGCAAATAAGCGAAATGCTAACAAAATTAAAGACTGTAATTAACATCTTTTTCCGTGCATTATCGATAGTCAATGGTGGGACTGATCACTGTTCGTTGATAATCTTGTTCGATTCTTTCGCTTCTCTCGTAATTTAAACGTTCATATTATCGACGGTACTTAAGACTTATCCTCTCGTTTCTCACGTTTATAAATTACATCTTAAATCTAAAGAAAACTTTAAAGCTATTATTTCACATCTCTTTGTATCTTCGTATCCTTTAAAGCGCGTAATGTGTTTAAAAAGAAAAAAAAACACACATTTACTCCTTTTCATATCTTTACAACACTTTAAGAGCCATACGATAAAGGAATCCTGATCTCTATACACGAAGGTTCCTTATGTACAAGTATTTACAAAAATTCTCATTCTTCCAAGAAAAAATTAATTACTATTCCGCTCACTCTACCCTATTAGTCATACGTAGCCACTATCTCTGAATCCTATTTAAATCTTAACAAGGAAGTTGCGCATACCACTGCTGCAACAGCATTTATCATTTCATATCGCATTCCAATAATTTCATATGAACGTTCGAAGATCCTCGCTTCTAAGCCAACGCTATCTAATAACATCATTTATGAAACTATTTTCACAATCCGATAAACTAACGACTAATTGCGATCGCTAGAACTTATTGCATATCAATCCCATCGCTATGATATCGATAGTGTTAGGGAGAACAACAAGCCTCGAGGACGGAAAAGTATATAAATTCGTAAAAAGTATAGACATATATCATAATACGTCTAGAGAAAAAACTGTGGTAGGTAGAGTAGATTGTATTTTAGGTTTAGCGATTGTGTTTGCTTTTGTACCATCTTCATGGTCGTTCCTGTAGGTAACACCCTCGTGGCTGTGAGCACGGCCAAGCCTGTGCAATCTTGCCATCTGCGCTGCAACTTTGTAAGCAGGCGGCTGACGGCACTGTGTACTACCGATTCCTGGACGCATCGTCGTCATCGACGTCATGGTAGTCATGGTCGTCATGGTCGTCATAATCGTCGTTCCAGCTCCTGGAGGGGGAAGCGCCGCCGGTACTCCAAGACCCACGCCTACTCCTAATCCCGTAGTACCTGAAAACCCTCGACTCTCTTTCTCTCGATCTCTCACATCCCTGCATCTCCTTCTGCTGCTCAACAACCGCTCTCTCTCCCCTTATCCTTTTTACCGCCATGTAATCCATCGCCATTTGCAATTCTCAACGAGCACGACTCGTACGAAGACTCGAAATATTGAAAAGAGGTAGGTACTTTTTATGCACGTGGCTAGCAGTTAGACTGCGGAATTTTAGGCATTTATCGGAAACGTGGCAATACAAAAATTCACAGAATGCGTGTAACGCGCGAGAATACGCGAACTGTACAAGGTGAAGTACTCGTTATGATAAAGAGTTACTATAAAGTGAAACGGTTTCTGCAAACGTATAGGATTCAATAATCAAGAGTAAGTGAAGAGTGTGGAAAATTTCTTACTGTACATACAAATATAATTATTTATTCTTAATAAGATATAATTCTTTGAACACAGTGAGTCATTAAAATATCGAAAGAATAATAAAATATAGAATATACAATTCTTTAAATACAACGATATTCGTTAAGGTATTCAAAAAATGTAGATTCTGTAATTTTTGAAACATCTAGTTGACTGTACCTGGTGTGACTAAATAATACGGTATAGTAATATATTTATGTAAATATTTTATTCAAGGATTCTTTCTCTCCTTATTCGGTCATCCGCTTAAATTCGTCCCCTTTTTATGTATGCGTCGCATACATCGTAACAGATAGAAAAACAGGACGAATTCATATTTTTTGATAGAAAGAAAAAAATATAAAACATAAAACAGACTTGTCGTGCTCGTTCAGAACGGAGCTCGAAAGAGACGAGCTATATACATATACGAGGAAACTGTACAACACGCTCGTTATTCACCGCTAGATCAGAGCCCAAGAAGAGGAAAGCACAGAAAACCAGTTAATATATACCATGAAAAGAAGCCTCGGTTCTCCGTTAATCCCGAGGAAACGCGACAACACAATAAAAACGGTCACACACTGTCGATGCAACGCACACCATTTTCTAGACGCACGCACAACCTGCACACACATGTGTACAGCAGGCAACGATACTCACGTGATTATTAGCGTGCACACGCCAACCCTTCGAGCAAGCGATTAATACAGATTAAGCCGATGCATCGCTGTATACGTTATCAATGAATGCCTCGAGCCTAACGCGTTGCTTCCGGTTGGTACAGAACTCCCATTTACCAATGTCTACTCGTCTTTTTTTCTACGTTCAAAAGATTAGTCGAGTTTCGTATTCTATTCGTCGTTCTACGGATATCCATTCACCAGAGATATATTAATTAATACTATCTCGCTACGTCATGCATAACACTACGGATGATCCGGAAGCAACGCAATCGTGGATAGATAGAGTCGAACAGAGAGTACTACGAAAAAAGAGAGAGAGAAGATTCAGCCCAGTTGCAAGGAGAAGAAAGTCAAGACAGGCAAGACGACAATCGCGGACTCACCTTGAGGATTTTGGGGTTGGTGATGGTGATGATCGTAATAATGTTGGTGGTGATGGTGGTGGTGGTGGTGGTGGTGGTGGTGATGATGATTGTGGTTGTGATTCTGGTTGTGGTTGGCAGGAAGCGGAGGTAACACTGCTACCGCGTGAGGGAACGGAGGTGCACCACCTCTCAAAACAGACCCTGCACCACACACAGGCCACATACGAAATGTTTCTTTACAAAATGTACAATGACACACCGGTTTAACATCTGCTGGTACTTTCTCCCCCTCTCCTTTTCATTTTTGCTTTGCGTATCTTTTTCTCTTCGTGCAGATAAACGAGACGAGCGATAAAAACCGCAAGGATCTTTTTTAATTAAGAAAAAGTATACGATATTTATTCGAAAAAATAAATAAAACATAAGCTTGTTGGCGTCCCTTTCATTGAACGTGAAGGAAGATTCCTAGAGTGAGTGCCGCGAGTGGAAAGATCGCAAAAATTGGGTCGATGTGTCGTTATATAAATATCAATGTATGCGTGTATGCGTGAATAATGCCCCTGCGTAAAGAAGCGAGTCTCTGTGAAAAAGCTTCAAGCGATAAATGTACTGAAAGCAATTGGAACTCCCGGGATAGAAGCGGCTATAAAGCACGTTTACCTACGTTATCGGCGCAACGCTCGGCTAAACGATAAATAAATAAAGTACCGGATATGTACGGTAGAAAGATTGTATGTACGTAATATACACATAATGTAACGTATATATGCTGTAGCTTAAATTGCACGGAGATTTTTTTCTTAACTACCATAGACGAGAGAGAATAAAGATGAGTGGCCATGGGACATACGTTTTCTTTTCAACGTTAGAATCTAATCGTGACCCGGACAGTGAAACGAATGATTCGGAGGAGTAAACGGACTACGACTGTGTGAAACGGCAAACTGTAATGAGAAAACATTTCGATTACTTTTAGTATCAAACGAGAACAAAAAAAAAAAAAAAAGAGAGAGAGGAAAAAAAATAAAAAATGAGAAATAGATGTGATAATTACTCGAAGGATACTCATATAATGTCATCGAGAGACGTACAACACGTATCACACGTTTTCAAAAAACGAATCATTCTCTGTTTACTAACTACCAAAAATATCTAACGATACGTCACACACTACTAGAAAAAAGGACAAATTTTCTTTCTGTACGATCACTTTTGCGATTACAACAGAAAAATAAGGAAAACAGAGACTCATAGACTCAACACCCAACCGTATCACGAAACGAACTTTCACGCAGTTACTGTGTCAATCAACGACATACACGATATACACGGGTCGCCCATAACACGACGACGTTTTAATTAAAAAATAAAATAAGTAAAAAAAAAAAAAAATAAATAAATAAAAATTAAAAGGAAAATGGAAAAGGCAACTTCATCTCGTTGGACCACTCCAGATTCTTTCTTTGGTTCTACCTTCTAAACTACGGTCTACGGAACGGGCAAAAAAAAAGGGAACAAGAGAGGTAATGAGCACGAGCTTGTGGAGTTATTTGATCTCTTTTGGTTCAAGTTTACGTACCTTGCATGGCGGAGTGCCGTCTTTGAGGTGGCGGTGGACTACCACCAGCTTCCACGCTGCTTCCGCTGTGGCTGTCCAGCTGTGTACTGTGACCGCTGTCACTGCTCGTCACCGAACCTACGCACACGTCCCCAAGACACTTCTATCACTACACATTCTATAGCCCATTTCTCGCCCGATGTGCCCGCTAACTGCTAATTATCTAACAAATATTAATCGCGTTTCAATGAACGCGTGTAATCCGCGTATCACTCGTTCTCTCTTTCTTTCTCTTTCTCTCTCGCTTTCTCACTTGAAAAAATCAGAGCCAACAAACGTCAGTTTCACGCCTACAAAAATGTCGACTTGACCGCGATTAAAAGTCGCGCTGGCACAGCGTTTGTTTTTCGATGCACGCCTACCAGAGATCGTCCTTCTGTAAGCGACTACTAGCTACTTCTGACAAAATTAAGATTCGCATTATTATCTTTAAGAAAAAAAAAAAAAAAAAAAAAAAAAAAAAAAAAAATGAAAATTGGAAAGATATTAAATCTTGGAAAATGAGATTTATCAGAAGGAGATTTGTATTTCCTACAATACAATTAATCATCAGTCAGTTTTTAAACTGAAGAGAGCATTGAGAGAAATTGTAGTAAAATATTTGAAACTACTGTCTATTTAAGTTTGTTCGTAAAAAGTGATTTAAAGAAAAACATATACTATAGCAATGAGATTAAATCGTTGAAGGATGTGATTTACGCGTCCGTATGTCCCATGGTGAGTGATCTAAATTGAAGCTAGACGTGCTTCGCCCTGGGATCAGGACCGTGGTGTGTATAACACGGGACGATAATATTGATCGAAAAGAAGCGCGAGCTACGGTAATCGGCGTACAAGATGCGTGTAAAATGGATAAGCTAAATATAAACATGGAACATTTATGAATTGCGTAAACGGCTGTGCAGCGTGCATATAAAATGAGATAGTTTCTTAGAATTTGCGAGACCTGACCAGTGTGTACGGTCACGAGCAATGAAAAGGTGCACTGAATGGTACTTCGCGAGATGTGTCTGCTGTATATCGCAATAAAACAACGTTCAAAATAAAAAGAAAAAGAAGCACCGTATGATTCATCGTCTAAAGCTAGCAATATGTATAGAGACACAGAAATAACTTTACACTGTTGAAGTATTCACGTGTGTATATGTTTTGTATGTGTGTATACAATGTATGTTAAACGATGATCGACAGCACCTCGCTTCGAACCATTTTATGTATCGAAATTAATCAACTTACCACTGGTCAACGTTTTTCTTAACGGCTGAAGATTGCTCAAGCTGGTTACGCTACTACTTTCAGCGCTGAGATCGACAGGTGGTGGTAAACTGGAAGGAGTATCGCTATGGGATCTCTCATGCATAGGAACTCGGCTACCAGATCCTACTCTCCTAGGTGCACCGGGACTAGGCTCCAATCCGCTGGAATGCAACGCCAATCCAGGCACTGGAAGTGCCGGTGGACAATGTTTCGGTTGATACGGACGAGTTTTGTGGGGATCGGAAAGCGCTAACATTTTCCTCACTGCTTGTGGCGATGCAGCTCCAAACTTTGTACCTGAAAATACATAATAGTTAATATTTTATAGTAATTAATATTACATAATAATTAATTCAAACGAAAGATAAAAATATCCTACCTTGTATACTCTTTCTGCCTTCACTGGTGCTGCTAGCACTACTTGTAGTTGACAAAGTAGGCGAAGGATGTCTTCTTCCTCTGCTCGCACTGAGAGGTACCGCTGCGGCTACTGCGGCAGTTCCCGCATGAGGTTCGCATTCCACAGACAAAGCATGTAATCGTTCCTCGTCAGTTATTACTTTCATGTTGGCAAGGTACGCTTTTACTCTTCGAACCATCTGAGCCTCTTCGAACATCTTTTTCGGGTTTGGTGCAGCGGTGGACTTTTTCCGCCTCTTTACTGTTGCCGTTTGTCCTCCTGGACATTGCAACACTGTTAGTAAAAACGAATCATCACATTGCTGGTTCTGTTTCTACGTACTCAAGTTAGATTACCTTGATTTCCAGTAGTCATTTGATTTAACGCAACCATGGCAGAACTAGGTGGCTGGCCACCTCTCTCTAACATTATTGATAAATCGTAGGGTGAAGAACACATGTTCGTTAACGTCCTTACTTCTTTCGCTATCATCCTCAGCTTTTCGAAATTTACCAAACCTTCCACTCTGGAATCGTTGCCAAGGTGTATAAACGTTAAATCCTTCTTTACTACTGGATAAAATGGAATCTGAAAAGAAATAGAAACATTTCGTGTTATTCCACTGCATAATAAAAAGAACAAAGTATGTAACTAATAGTTAGAAGTAAAATGAGAACTTACTATAGGAGGTTGCGTTTGTTCAGACGCTACCAATTGTCGGTATTTGCTCATATTACGACTCGGGTCCATTAATTCTTGAAGGTCACTAAATAGCCTTTGATATTTACTTGGCAGTTTCTCCCAAGAAGCTCTTAATCTCGAGACAGCCCCATGACCCAAGCCAGACACAATCGCAAACATGGAATTGAAATTTTTGCACTCTTTACATTGTCCTGTTTAGCAAACAAAAAGATATTAGGAAACTCGTGTAACAAAAAATTATAATTGATGAGGATAAAAACTTACGGGCTATTTTTATAAATTGTTTTATTATTTTACTACGTCGGACAAGATTGTGTTCAGAACAAACTTCTGTCACAACCCAAAACATTTCTCTGTTGACTAGTTCTGCAAACTGCCTGAGCATAGGCACTCCATATCTACTCTTTAATTCGAATAAATCATCCACGTATTCCGTAGATTCTATTTGCCTATTAATAGCACAGAAATCAATATTTCCATTTCGCAAAAAATAACTTGCAAGGAAACTAAAAGTATTATCAATTTACCTGAATATACTGAAATCTTGTAAAGTCAATTGAATTGCAACTTCGACGGCATTTAGTTGTAAGAAGTGAACCTGAGATTCGCGTATAAGTTCTGGCGCTTGTTCATCCGCTACGAACGTCTCTGAGATACCGTTAGTTTTTAAATAATACCTTGAACTTAAGCCAATTCTTTCCGCAAGATTTTGCAATTGATCAGGTAACCTGCGTTGTTTAATCATTCCTCCTTCTCCAACACTAACTTCAGCCAAGGAGAAATTCGAACTGCCTTCGGCAGCGGTTATACCAAATTCTTGGAGAGCTAGCATTACCACCTAAAACAATATGTTAGCATACAAATAGACAATACAACTTTTACTCGTGCATATTGTTCCCCAAGATTCAAATGTCTACCTCATGCGCCGTTGTTTCTTTGTGAATAAGAAGATATTTACAAGTTTGATCGGCTTTGTAAACCTTCAAAACGTGTTCTGGATAATCAGGCGCCCTTAAGTCGTCATAACTATATAACGATGTAAGGTCAGGATTACTTTTTGAATGATAAAGGTTAGTAGTCTGTGAAAGTCCTCCTGTTCCAGGTGGTGTATGAGGGGGTGCAAGAGGATCGTCTACATGTACACCATCACTGTAAAATGAATCACTCCTATGTAAAATATATTTTCTTGAATTAAAAAAAGGGAAAAAAATGAAAAAAAAAAAGAAAATGACAGATATATTTTTAACTTACTTAATAGTATTCTTTGGCAGTATATTCATTTTCATGAGAGCTTTTTGAAATCTCTTTTTCGGTCCAAGCGTCATGAATCCTTTATGCTCTTTTTTAGCATCTTTACAAGGAGAAACATTAGAATCAGGTATTAACAGTGGAACACCGCCTACTAAAGGATTCAATGGATTTCCTGGAGTTATCGGGTCCACGTGTGTGGACAACCTTGCACGTGGATCTGTTTGTATTCTTGAAATTTCAGGTTTGTTTGCTCTTCCCCGCGGCCTCGGCGAGTCATCTGGCATCTGAAGCATTTCTTTAAACGCTACAACAGTAATTTATTGCTCGCATAAAGGAAATATAATCCACAAATTATTGTTTCTACAAAATGTAACATACCAAGTAAGTTTGATTTAACAGTTATACTAAGATGAGTAGATCCCCTTAAGATTTCAAGAGCCCTGGCGTGACTCACATGCTCAAAACTCTGTCCATTTACTTCTAAAATCTGATCACCACGTTTCAAACCAACGTCTTCAGCCTTTGACTTTTTATCCACCTTTGAAATAAAAATGCCGAAACCTCTTTCATATCCGCCCAAAATACTAAAATGCAAGACCTCGTCCCTTGTAGGCCTCGCTAATGTTACATTCCGCGTTCTTGCTTTTGCTGCACACGCAATGTTTAATAATCTGAAATTTGTTGAAGGATTTTTAAATACTATAAATACTTAATAATTATTATAACGAATATAAATTTAACAAGATTGACGTATACCTTTGTTGTCCTAGCATTTTTTCTCTTTCTAAACCGGCTTCAAATGCTTCCAAAAATTCCATCATGGCGGGATCAGTTTCAAAATCAGTAAAATGATTATTTACCCAAAGAAGGACTACACGAGCAACTCTATCTCTGACTTGTGCTTGGTCAAACCATTCTAACAATTGACTCGCAACTAATAAAGGACTATCGATAAATGTTCGATGCGTTAATAAGAAATCTTCTATATAAGTGGGATCGGTAATACTGTTTTCTTCGATAAGTTGTAACATTAAACGCTCAGGAGTTCCGCGGATAACTACATGACCTCTGCGTGCTCCGCCATCTAAAGCACCCCTTAATTCCGTTACTAAAATCACTCTCCCATTCTCTTCATGCCGCCTCGTATTTTCTTCTCCTTGATGTTGAATTCTAAAATAATCTGCCTGAGTAACACATACAAATTGGCAATCATCACATCTGAAAAAAAAAATAGACGCATTAATGGAATTGTCATTCGATAACTATTGGTGACAGAAAATTTCTAACGTAGAACTTACTTTGTCCTCATTACACCTCTATGCAAAAGTCTTTCCATAGTGGGCAAGATTCCAAAACTGTCACCAAGGTGCAGCTGTTCGATTTCTCCATTGCTATGCTCAATTTCCACAGCACCATTTATGAGCACACTCCAACTATCTAATTCTTCTCCATCATTCAAAACTATCATACCAGCACGTTCAACCACTGCAAACACCATCACAGCGCACAGCGCTCTTCTTACTGCCAAGGTCATATTTGTGAAGGCCTTTAGTTGTTGCGTGAATTCTAAGAGCGTTTCTATATCATCTTCTGTCCTTTCCATAGGATCTTTTTCTAGACATTCTCTGACTGGATCACGGACAGTCAAGCTCTGTAAACGCAAGTAAAAATAATTCTTGTTAGTATACTCTTTAATTTTATAATTTAAGCAACTGTTTAAGAAAGAATGCGCTTACATCCATGCTTTCTGCAAGATCTTCCTCTTCATCGCTGTCCACTATAGATTCAACAAGACCCGAAAGATCAACATCGTCTGCATCTGCATCTAACGAACCTTGTACAGATGTCATGGTGTCTGAACCACTGTATGCTGAACTTGTATCACTCGAATGGCTGCTTCTATTAGACTTTTGATACAGCTCTGGCCTGCCTGTCAGGCCTTGAGAAAACTATACAAAAAAAGCAAAATTATCGAATTAATTATATATTTATTCACTTCACTATTACTACACTTTATTCCTACATTTTATTCCGCGGTTTTTATCAGCGATTGTTCTAAAGATCGCTTAATATTAAATGTTTATGCTTGATAAACTTATATACTAAATATTTATAGCTGCATCGATTTACTGTTAAACATGACGTACACCGTAATACTTTCGCATTAATTAAAGACGATCAACATATTCGCTTTGTTATTGCTACACTCTCAAATATGCAAACCGAAGTGTTTACATTAATGTAGCGTGCCGAACGATGTTAATACAAAGCAACGCATTCTTCGTCGCGATGTACCGATGTAATCACGATTGTAAACAATAGCACGGTACAAATCCAAGAGAAGATATCAGTGCACCGTTCGAATTCCCTTGCAAGAAAAAAAGAACCTATGAATAGAATAACCTGTGATCTATCATCCATGGATCGACATCGATCTGTCAATCGGCAGGAAGAGGCTGCAAAGAACGGGATCAAGAAGCATGTAGGACAAAAACATGGGTACTACGAGCGTGGAGTAGTACTCGTTTACGGAATAGTACCAGGAATGGGCGTGATGGGGACAGGGACAGGCTCTGCTCTTATGTTAGGTTAGGTTACTAGACATGACATCACGCACGCAACATCAAGCAACCAGAGAAAACACACACACACAGTGAAGAAAGAGACAGAAATAACAAGTACGTATGTCTAAACAAAAACATCGTGACATCTGTCATCCGGCGATAATCAACAACGATCATCCATGATCGGCCACGGTGTGCACTCGTTTGAAGGAAATCCAAAGAACGAGAAAAGTAAACGTGTAAACCAAGGCCATTTTGAGCCCGCGGGAGACCGTCAGACTCACTTGGTACATGCCGAAGGCGTCCATCCTTATCGTCTTAACTAATGGCACTTGCTCGGCACTATGCTCTTCCGTGTTTTAGATCACGAGAAACAACGCGAAGAAGGACCAACACTGTCCGGCCACATTCTCTTTTCACTCGTTGTCCACAATTCGATCGAACTCGCGAAACTCACACCTCTCATTCGCGATGGCATATGCGACCGTATATACACGCAGATCGACGTGACCTTCTTTGTGTGCATTTACGAAGCTCGTGGCGCGTCTGGTGTGCCCCGTGTCGTGGGCCGTCAGCTTAGCAAAGTAGCGGACATGGGACTGCCTTTCGTCCCTCCCCCACTCTTCCTCCTGCCACCGGCATTCCCTTCGAAAGTATAGGGTCACGTGACCCGACCGAGCAGCGAGCCTCAGGTCCGTCTCAATAGGGGGGCGCACGTTGGGGGGCCCACCTGTAGCTTCTGACCGTGACACTAACAAAACACTCCTATCAATGAAACGTCGTAAATGTCCGACTAAATTTTTCGATTCATTCTACTTGCACCTCGTTATTAGTCGATTATTGACACTACAAACTATTACATTGCTCAATACTTCGTTTTTAACTCTTTAGTGTTTCTTTGTTTATTTTATTATATTAGTAATCAGAATACAATTCTATAACCTAATTTGTTGGCTTGTGTACTGTCTATAACATCACTTACGGCGTGACGAAGACTAAAATTTGCATTATATATATTTTACATATATGAACTTTAAAGGTAATCACAGAATCAATTGAAACTTCATCTGTAATCAGATGGAACTTTACAGATAAAATAATTCTTTGCATGTAAATAAATGCACATCCAGAGAGACATCCAGTCATCGGTCACATCGTACGAAAAAATCATTCACTATCGACAAATCAGCGCGAAGCACCTTGCATGGAATTGCTCGAGAAAATTTCTTCCAAACAGTGAATTTTGGTTATATTTTATGCATATGTTGATTTGAAAAGTAGTCAGGAAATGAGATAAAATTTCATCGGTGAACAGATGAACCTCACACTGAGGCGAGACGAGAGGCTCAAAAGCCGAGTGAAGCGAGCTTAAGGAGTCGACGGTCGGTCAATCGTCAGTCGGTAAGCAATTGAGAGAGAAGAAGGATGCTGGGAGAAAAGAGTACCGGTCTGTTCAAAGCATCCAACACAGCGGATAGTAACCGCTTAAAGGCCACTGGCCGACCCGACGGATGATTTATACGACCCGTTATGTCGTGCCCATGTCTCACTTTTCCTTTTGTCCTGCTCCACAGACTTTCCAAATTGCTTCTCCCATTCAGTTTCTTCCTACTCAGGCGAGCAGACACTGGCATACCAGTGCACGCCACCGATGTGCATTGTGCATTCCACAGACTCTTTAGGGGAGAGACACTTTAATGTAGATCATCTTACACGCACGCGTTGCGCCTTAACGAACTTTCGATGCGAAGAGCCGCGTGCCGGTAAAATTCTAGCGAGGGAAAGCGGAACTTCCTTCGGTCTTGTTTACGCGAAATTTAAATAGTTGTACTTCGAATAAAATTCCGAATAATATTTCAATTAAAATCTTTGGGAAAGTGGAACTTCGTTCGATCTTCTCTGCATCAAAATTTAAATACTTGTATTTCGAATAAAATTTCGAACGCTATTGCAATTAAAATTCCACTTTCGTGACTACTTTTCAAATCAACATATACATAAAATATGATATTCTACTTAAAATTAAAGACCTACATTTGAATGAAGTTATGGTAGAAGTTTTTATTCTAAAATAATGTAAATTACTTTCTGTAGAATGAGATGGAAATATGTTGACGCTGAGCTGACGTTGCGAAGTAATAAAAAAATAAAAATCGGAGTTTATAAGCTAGAATTACAAGGCTCACCCTACTTGGAGCTTATTAAGACAGTTAAGCATCATGTGTTCCTTGAGAATGGAATTATGACAATGTTTATACCGTCTGGGTTACTTAAGAACCCCACAATAGTAGTTAAGGAATAATCTTAGTTATATTAACTTTGTCGTATTAAATATTAAAAGTACTCTGTACATATACTGACAAATACACAATTCAAAGTACTATAAAATATATATACTATTAATCCTTTTTATATTTCAAAGATGTAAGATTAAACAAAATTTTTAAACGCTATTTCAGAAATTATACGTAATTACCAACTAAATTTTAACAATTTCCAAAGAAACAACAGGATATGTAAAAAATATAAGAAGGAAAAGAAATTGCACAAAATGCGTCAGAATTAAAGAAATCCTACATGATAACAGTTTCAAAATCGATAACAGGCATATGAAAAACGAATATTTATCGTATGATGAAAAAAAAACAAATTTTCTCCGACTACAACGCGTCCATAAATCGCATCCCGCGTTACGTTCCACTTTCCAGGGAAAACCTTTTTCGCTTTACGATGATCGCTGTTTACTCCTCGGAACCTGGTGAATTTTCCGCGTATACGTGTCGATGGAGATAAGAAAATTCACGAACTGATAAAACTTTTCTTCGCGAGGGAACAGGCGAGCATTTGAAATGCATGAGAAAGCGTAGAATGGTACAATGAAGAAGGAACGAAGATTACTTCAAAAGTTTCACCACTAGCCGCTCTTAACGTGATCTCAACTTTTTTTATTTTTCCATCATCTTCCTCCCTTGTGTTTTCGATTATCGAGAACGCGTGGGCGCATCGAACACGTCACGAATCGACGACATCAAACTTTCTTTCAACCATCTGCACGCCGATGACGTAAGACAAATGATCATGAACCGTTGCAAGGAAAATGATCAGCAAAAGTGCATCGGGTACCGATTTACCGATAGATACCAGCCATGAGTCTCTGTCAAGCTGCATCAGATACGAATATACCACGCTATCGATTGCGCTAAAGTGAAACAAGGCGTAACTAAGCCTACCTTTGTAATTGAGCGTCACACAGAAAAAACATGATAGGTATATTTTTGTTGACTTTTTTATTTTAACTTCTGCTCGTTGTTAGGGCCATTTTGCACGACGAACGAATTACCCAGTTTGTCGAATAATAAAAGACCAATTTACTTTTGTCCTTAATACCTGAATTTTTAGTACCTTGTGAAAAACTCCTCTTGTTCTTAATAAATATATATTTCTTTCGCGATGAGTTTGACAGAACAACAATGATCTTGAAAGTTCCACTGTATAATGAATTTTTCTTACTATCCATTTGAAAGACATTCACCTGCCGGTGCAATCGAAATTAGTCATGGACTGTTATTTCGAAATAACTGATGGTCATATCCAACGCTGAGTCTCGTCTATTTTGAACCAATATATTTTTATGATACCATCGTTCGAGCGCAGGAATTCGGATCAGAAAGGAAGCACGATCGTAAATGCCTTCTTAAAATTTGCCTAAACGTCCTCTTGCAATTTCTATCTGAGAGGAGGGGGGGGGGAAGAATTCGAAAACAGATGTTTACCGTGTCATCGAAGACCAAGTTGACCTGTCGATGATCGGTTATGGGATGGGGGTGCGGTGGTCGATGCATCCTTCCTCCATGCACTTCTGGATAGTCGATCTGCCAACAAAGAAAAAGATAAGAATAATTAGAAAAATAATTGCAACTGAGGATTTTTATCGATTTTAATGCCATTTTATAAATAAACGTGAGTATTTGAATATAAAATAGAGCCAAAGGTATAACTGTCAAAATACTAATGCATACTTTAATATATTCGATATTTTAGTAGTATTTCAGACAATATTTTTAATATTATGAAGAACGTCTGCGATTAGTTTCCTCGTTCTTTCTTCTAATTTTCGTGATAGCACATTTGCATTTTCACAACGCAACCTGCGCATTATTTTCTGGTTCGCGTTAACCTTTCACCTTTCGCAAATCTGCAGTGGGCACACTTTCCGATGCTTAAAAATATAGGAATTGTTTGACGTGAGAGCTATCTCCTTTGGGGATACATATCAGGATAAGTCTCGTAGATTTATTCAGCAAGTTTGCTGGCGTTTGAGAGGAATGGTAAAATATACGCGTCCTATTTTTATAGAAGATTTTTAATTGTCTGATCGCAGCAAAGCTTTTGAACGAATATATTTTAGAGGTATTTCTTCTTTGTATTATTTCCTTGTATATATTTTATATACGTATCATGACAATATAATCAATATTAGTGTTACGCCCCGTAAAACGTAACTGCTCAACCGTAGTTAGTCGGGCCGCAATGACCATCATAAAATGCAGGCATAGTAATAAACCCATAATAAAATGGGAAAGTTGAGTTTTCCCATTTACTCTGGGATTTCCACTCACATGACCGGTAGTGGGGCGATCAGCGTCCACCCCCGGTCAGTATAAATACCTCCAGTCATCTAGCCAGAGATTTAGTGTGAATCTAATCCACAGTGTGTGAATTCGATCTAGTGTGTTCTTGATATTCCGTGTTACTACACGCCGTGGTCCATCTCCTGTACCGAGTCTTCATTCAATCGCTATCGCGTAACATATAACTCGCGAGTCACACTCACTGCGATAATAATCGTAGTCTCGCGAATCACTACTCTAACATACGAGACTTACCACGCTAAGTCCCACGAACAGTTGTACTATCAGTGAGATAAGTTGTTGGAAATATAGATTACATTATAACCTGTCGATACAGAGTTATACTCATTTAACCACCCTTCTTGTTTCAAGGGAAATAGGGGAACGATCCTTTCGTGGCGTCGATTATAATCGTAACGGGAATTTACGACTCCCGTTGACACGTTTCTCATCGATCGCGTCTCCCCGCGAATCGGTGGAAAATACAATTAGTACAAGAAACGGTTTAACTTATTCATCTTAAGAGATAGTGCCTCAACACGAATAAAAAACGAAAAGATTTCTCCGTTTTTTAATCGTATAAAAGCCAACCGCAATCTTGTTAATCGCTAAATAACATCAAACTCGGAAAATCGAGAAAATTATACTTATCACATTTTTCCCTATAATCCTTATACATACATACGTATATCTTAAAAAATGCAGAAGTATTTCAACGAAATGTTTTACCTCCTTTCGATATATTTAACAATGCATAAATTTACACCGAAAACGAGGGATTTAATTTCCATTAAAAAGTTTCCTCGTCTAATCCCCCAATGCTAACCACACTGCCTCTACAATCAACATTCATCAAACTACCATTTTCGCTGTAAATTCGGCCGGTAGAACGCAAGCACGAGAGCAACGTCAACGTGGGAGCGTGTTTCGAATTTCTGGAATGACAAACAGCTCCTTCGCGAAAGCAGCCGTGTCGTCCCCAGGAATGGCGTTGATAATCTAATCCGGTTCCACCTGCGACTTCTGCAGCTGCGTCAACTTCTCTCGCCCCCTCGAGTTACATGGAGGCTCGTGCCCCTCTTTTTCGGTCAACAACGTTCGTTGTTCAACCACTATACGCACGATGAAAAAAAAAAGAAGGAAAAACAGAAGAGAGAAGGAAAACGAGAAGAGGAGAGGAGAAAAAAGAGGGAAAAAAAGAACGCCGAGAGACAACGAGATGAGCGTGTGGCTCGGGACCGGAACCCGTAGGCCGGACTTCCGGTAGATACGCCGATTATACTCGCCATTCACAGAACCGCTCCCTCGCGACTCGATTGTTAGAGGCGAACAGCATTTAGCCAATTTCGGGATGAAAGTTGAATTTCCACCGGTCGACGATACGTTGATTCGATTGGGAATAGCCGATGCGAAACGCGACATGCGTGTCGCGAAAAATATTGTTCGACACGCCGGAAATTAACGAAACGCCTTCCTACAAAGCGTTGCTGGAAAATGCATATCACCGATATCCATGTGTATTTACAGTGTTGTATGTATACGCGTAAAAGCAACATGCTTCGCGTAACGTTCGGCGCGTAGGTTCCAGTGATTTATAACTTTTAATTGGTTTCTACTGACATGTAATAATCGTCGTAGAAAATTATTTACGCAAATTTTGCACCGAATGCTTTTATGCATATACAGTGCTGCGTAGAAATTTTAGACCAGCTACGATAATAATTTTATAATGGGAATAAATCATTTTTTAGCTAATTATGCGTGTGTCTTTGTGAATATTGTATAGTACTCTATTCTACTTATTTAAATGTTGTACTTTGTTGTACTTGTGTGCTTTGTGCCTATACAAATATTGTAGATATTTGAAATAAATGTTGTATACGGACTCAAATGCATAGTAGTAGCTTCGATATTGGTTTGGTTGACAATGTGCTGAATTTTAAAATTCCTCCTCTACGAAAGATAAGAAATCTGACATTGCTCTTCACCTATGATCTTCGACCAAGTTTTATATATAGTCAAGTTATAGTCAACTTTTATATATAGTTAGTTATAGTCAAGTTTTATATTCATTCCTAAAAACGAAACATTCTTATTTCGTACGTGAACATTTCCTCAGAAAAGTGTTTCTACGAGATTTTATTCCATTCTGTTGCTTTCCTGTTTTGGATACGAGTGTGAAAAAAGAAAGTAGAACGGCAAGATTAGCTTAGAAGCTTAGTAGCTGAACGGTTTAATCAGAATCATATACCTAACACGCTCGGATAGATACAGTTAAGATACAATTCTGTAGAATTCATAAATATAGGAAATAATATTATCTTTAAGTTGCTATTATAGATATTCGAACTTACATAAAGAATGCGATACAATAATAATATCAATTATTGGACGTAGTAATTAAGTTAGATATGTTAGTATTCCAAAGAGTTGTTAGGTTAGAACAAGTAGCTTAAAGCCATGTTTGAACTAACACGTAAAATTACCACCGACTCGTCCAATTTGTATATGAAACTCGTTTTGCGAGAAATCTAAGCTTCTTTCAACTTAGAAATCTCAGCAACATAATGGAGCAAGAACGTTAATTATCGATTACCGAAGCTAACCAGTCCCTTATAACCGCTCTTGTCCGTGTTTATTTACTTCATTTGCCTTTTAAACCACGATTCACCGCTATATAAAAGATGCTACAGGTGAAAGTATGCTATACAGATTATTTCAGCTATAGACCGCAAAAAATTAAAAAGAACAGGCCATTTCTTTTTTCCTGCTAAGCAACCATCCAATCCTCCGTTATACCTACAATTATCATCAGCACCGTAATTTCTCTCCACAGAACTGTATAGCAAATATCACGTACGCGTTGAAGAATATTTATGAAGCATTGTTTGCTCGTCGTAATCTCCATATATTTATTTTCAATGTTGACGTTCCTATCTTTTATATCCTTTGACTTTATGAAAATATTTTCTTAGATACGTTTCGCGGCACATGGATTATGATTGTCGCGTAATAGTAACAATTCTATGACGAATAGAAGCATATCTGGAAGATATCTATTATTCATTAGGAATTTCAACGTACATTGCTAATTTAACGTCTAATTAAGTCAAATATTCGAATCGAGTTGTCTCTACTTATTTCGATTAAATCTTTTACGCTTCTGAAAAGATTATTTCTTCGTTAGTCATGAATATTGACATTATTCACGATCTGTTCTCGCTCTAATCATTAAACTAATACGCGTCCAAGCAAACAAATATTACTTCACTTTATATTACTTAAAATTCAGGAACGATGATATTGAAACTAACTAGATTACTAATAGATTACTAGATTAAATTAATATCGAAACTACTAGAAAGACGAAAATTATCGATATATGTACGTATGTAAATATAATCTACCATAGTAACACCATAAAATAGGATAACAAATATTCATAAAAAATAAATTTCTAGTCAATCTTCTTTTTTACTCTTTCATAATTTCAAATAAAATATACCAATTATTCGCCAAGGTAGATCTCTCGTAGATTCTCTTTTCTACTGTCTCGTAACTTTCGATGAAAAACATTAAATATCTAACTGGGTATCAAACGAAATACCATTTTACGACCAACTGTAGATGTATGAAAGTTACGTTCGATAACTGAGAAATTTATTAATTTACATATTCATGGACATTCATTAGCCAATACAGGTATTGCACTTTTTGCCGTTTCTCGTCGTGGAATTTTTTACTTGTCACGGTATATCTTGTCTTTATCATTAAATTTATAGCATAGCGATCCGAAACACGTCGCGAACCCGATTTCTCAATGAGCACCGCTCGAACGCATAAACAAACGCGCAAAAGGGAAACGAAGTGGATCACGCGCTACGCTCTGTTTGCCCGGCGCGAATTATAATGGCGAATCGTGTACCGTTCGCGGACTTTGCGAACGAACAGTCGCGAAACGCGTGACGCAACATTCGATGCAGAAAATGTCCACCAGCGTTCTTTCGTTACGTAAGCCACGAATTATAAACAATCGGATAGCGACTCGCTAACGCAGCGTGTTTGTCATTCTTCAACGCTCGAGCCGCGTTACATCGGACAACTTTGATCAGCCGATCGAACCGATTGATTTCGATATTTTCAATACATTGTTGAAGCGAATCGACGTCTTTTATTTTCTAGACGTTACACGGACGAGAAACGCGACTGGTTTTTTATCTTATAAACGTTGACACGTTTTCCAAAAATGTTCAGGAACTGAAGTAACATTTATTTCACAGTATACCGTCAACGATATGTTAAGTCGTTCAGAATTGCCCGTGTAATTAATTTTCAATCAAGTGGAAGTGACTTTTAGCTTTTTAGCTTGAAGTAAACGAAACTTTGTCCATTTTTTGGTCGAAGATCCTGAGTCTTCCTCTAAAAGCATTTACCGCGTAAAATGTTTGTAACGCATCGATGACGATACTTTTTAAATTAAAATATACTAACTGTTGGGCCATTTCCGCACTTTAATGATACGTTACGTACAATGAAACAATTAATGTTTGTGTAATATTTTTTGTGCGCCTCCTCACTCTCCAAAATTCCTTTGTTATAATCGCTAATGCTCGAAGTTCAAGTAGTTTGTGCTTTCTTCCTCTAATCCATCAATGACGTGTTTTGCTATCAACTTTTTGAACTCGGATAGTAAAAATTGTTTATAGCTACTGATATTACCGGTTAACGTTTCTTTCCGCTACGTTAATTATTTTCAATAATAAGAATCACTGAAAAACGAGGTTCTGGTATAAATGTTTCAGTCGAATGACTTTAGATCGATCGACTCGGTCGACTGATTAACAATTGCTTAATATAAATTCCGTGGCTTTGTTAGCCATGGACCTTCAACATTTCCACTAGCGCTCAAGGTTTGGCAATTGTTGCCCGTGACACTGCGAAACACTTCGGTATTTCTCGATCCCGGTCAATGTTTTTGGGTCTCGATGGTGAAACTATTTTTGTAGCAATCGTCTGCGCATCAAACCATCCAATTTTTTCTTTTTATCGTCAAGCAGTTTTAATGTATCGTGTATGAAAGACAAACATGTACGTGTAATGTTTTTTTTTTTTTTTTAAATATTACTTATTAAGGTTAACGAAACATTGTCATCTTACTCTACAACAGTATGTTTGAAAGAAATATTTAAGGATCGTTTAATGTTTATGAAAGTTTCGTTACAATGTATAAAAGGTAGAAAATGAATGGAGAAGTTAATTTTTAAACGAATACATACACGAAACCATTTCTATTCAAAATTCTAGAGAATAACTCGAATAAGAGATGAAACGTATTGTTTTTGGATCCTCATTTTCAAGGCCAGATTGTGGTAAAAAAGAAACGCTTCTGTCATGGTCGTGATTCAAATTTCAAATTAAAAATAACCGAATAATAATACATGCTAGAATGATACCAAAGATCCGTTAACCTGTTAAAAATAGGCCAAGAAAGAGGATATTTACGTGGAAAGAATAGAAAATTGTTTTCGATTTTCGCAGACAACATACGAATATCCAACGAATCTTATATTCTATTACGTTAAACTCGAACTAGATTGCATTAACAGTACTTCAAATTATCCCACCAATAATCGATACACTCGACTGTTATACATCGGTACCAGTGGCAATTTCATCTAATGGTCAAACATTTCCAAAATACACATAATCAGATCCACTCGATCTCACAACCAAGTGCATAATATGAAAATTGCTCTTACTAATCGATGCATTCTAAATTTATATCGTAGTGTTCAAGCAGTGCTCCATTCGTTTAACTTGATAACTATTAGTCTCGAAATTAGCCTCATTATCTGATTCTCTTAACGCCTACGAACTACGACCACAATATTTAATCTGAGCCTTACATCAGCAATTATTTTCAACAACTTTTCTCGTTACTATTATCATTTCGTATTATGATTATCTGCAGATAGTTTCCAACCATAATTTAACCGTTAGAAATGGCATAATCTGAAAGAATTCAGACTTTATACGTCGCGTCATGTCGATTGAACGATAAATCAAGCAATTTATCGGACATAGTTGGAGGAATTGCGTATACCAAGATTAACAGTTCCAGTTGAAACCCTTATATTTACACTCTACATCTGTTCTTATCACGTGTCGTCGTGTTGCTCCATAAATTTCCCACACGTACATATTAATATATCGAACGTATTTGATGATCAAAAAACAATAGAATGGACAAAGTTGAGTGTTCCAGGAACGATTTGCGTTTCACTTTCTTCAAATCGAATATTAAATTCAATTTTATCTCGCTATCGATGTATATGTAAATATGAGACGATATAGCGTCACATTGAAAATTCGCTGTTCCATCGAATTTCGCTACGGAGGATCGAACATTTTATTAAAAACAGAAAAGAAAGAAAACAGAATTAACCACGCTCGCGAAGAAACTTTTACATTTTACACGTTATATTTTCCTTGCACCATAGAACCATACAATTTTTCAGTTTTTCTACTAAGGGGGGGGGGGGGCAAAATAAGGCACAAACGTATCTCGGAATGTGCCTGAATAAACATGGAGTATCTACGTCTATTGAAATCAGCCGAGCTCCGCGAAATCAGGTATACGCTTGTGAAATTCTCAATGCAACTTCCGAAGACGCGTTTCCAAAAGTGAAGAGCAGCTGAATGACAAGCATAATGAATTTTCACGAAATCGCAGATACACGCGAACGTCGTGCGAAATGTTCATCCCCGGCGTAGCAATTACGCGCGGATCGTTCGATAAGCAACGATCGGGCTGCGTCTCTTCGCATTCCTGTCCCTTTATCTTTCAGCTCGTCCTCGTTATATATTCACGCTCTGCGTGGGCCCTTCGGCTCCGCGTGGGCGAACGCATACACGCGCGCGTGCAGGCGCGAGCGAGCGATAAAGCGAAGCGTTTCTGCCGCGAATGGCATACACCAACAAACCTAGCTATGCACTAGCAAAACCTAACCCGTTTCGTTTCGTTTTCAATAAACGTTAACGAAGAACAGGGTTATCGGAAATCCGTTAATCACAGACTGTGGATATGTAACGCATAAAGATTCGTATTTTTGCGAATATACAATGGGCAAGCGAGTGTGATTGTACGCGAAATAAATCGAAAATACGGAATGGAAATTTTTCACGCGGCGCTTCGTTCTCGATAAGACTGAATTTAACAATTATAATTATACGAACTTGGCTAGTTACCGACGATAGTTACAGCAATAGTAAAATACAGGAATAAGATAAGACGTAATGATAGTAAACGTAATACTGTTATTACGATGTGAGAACATTATACTTTGGATGTATTTTCAAATTTCGAGTTGCAAATGTCGAGAAGTTTCTATCGGAGCGTTTGTTACGACGTAGAGAAGGAAAGATCGAAGAGAAGATGAGAACGATGCAAGCTGAATGGATAAGGTTTAAGTATCGGTAACTGGAAGTTTGTTTTGTTTACGAGAAAAGTTATAATCAATTAACGTAGTTTCACTGTAACTTCTACGAGGAAATCTATAAGGTAGTAATTTGCTATAAATAAGCTGTTTGATATTAATATAATAATACACTACTAAAATACAAAGAGTTAAAATAGGCTTATAATAATTAGAGAAGTAAATCAGTGAAATATATGTAATCGACAATAAACGTTAAATAGTTACAACATATTTGCAATGAATAGTGGGTATTTTCTATTAATATGTTGCAACGAAATATGTTAATCGAATATATACATTATACATATGTCCATACATTTTCTCCATTACGTATTTATACACGTATGTAATTTGTAAATCGATATTTCAGAACTGAGATCTAATAAATAATGTAGTCTTTTCAATCTACAAATCAATGAATCTACCGTGGTATTACGAACAATTTTTCACTACGAAAATCAGATCGATCACTCAATTACGACGAACAAAAATGTTTAGCTCAATTTACCACGAGACAAACGATGGAATGGGATTCCACGCATTCCATTATTTCTGCGATTCACGTTAATAAGGCATAGCAGTAATAAACACACGGCGAATTCAGCATCATACCATCAACAACCTTCTCCCTCTTGCCACAATTTGTAACCTCGAATTCTATTTACCAACATAAAAATACCAGCGTTCTATGACTATGCTCGTCGCCCGATTCGAGCACGAACGCGTGCTTTTGCTAAATATCCACGTAAATAATTCCACGAAATATTTGCTTCGTATGTAAATGCAGCGTGCCACATTCGAATATTATTTCGTTAGTTTACACTCCAAACGAACGAGATCCTACGTTTTCTTTGTGATATCGTTGCGCGATTGAGAAACGAAATGGCTCGTTAAGATATCGCGCTTGTTAAGATTAATTTATTTATTAACACGTTGCGTATCAAAGTCATATATTTCTTCAAGGTTTGGCCTTTTGGAGAAATTTTCAATGCAAAGTTCGTGTTGCACGCTCGTTTGCTTAAAAGTTAAACGATTCAGGTAATAGTAGATATTTACAGAATTGTTCTTCACCGAAGACGTTATGGGTGAAATAGAATCTTAATAAAACAATTCGTATACTACAAATATCAAAACACCTTTTAACTTTTACTATTTACTATGCGTCATATATATATATTTACTGTTTTTTTTTTTTTACTGTTTACTATTGATATACATATGTTATGGTATTTATTATATTTTATCTTGCATTTAATTGAAACGAACAAATTTCGTAACTATCCGAAAGCACGCAAAAAATTGTTCTATATTATATTTTTTTACAATTATTGCGTTTTTTCGCAGTTAGAATATTTCTTTTGGCACTGATATTTAGTAAAGTAACGGTTTGACTATACAACGAGAGATATGTTTGTCTCTCGCACACAATGCGTTAAGATACGAAGAGAACGATAAGGACTGTCGTCGTGTTTTCTTAATTACGAAACGAATCTTTTTACCTCGTTGGAGACAATCGATAAGGGCCTCGGTGTACCAGGCCAGCTTCTGGATAACGAACGACCTTTCCTCTTCCTCACGACGACCCGAGGTCGTCCAGTTCGATTCATATGCTTCAACATTTTCGTCGATCGAAACTATACACTCGCGTCAATTTTTCAGCCACTATCTCCAGTTTCCATTTCACTCTACCTCTTCAAACACACTTTTGTCCTCTATCTCATTTTCCTTCCTCGCTGCATATATAAAATTGTATAAGATGAAACATCTCTGATCTTCAGCTTCTCAAACACAACACAAGAAATCCAACATAATTACACGAACCATCTAACATCTAATCATAAATAGATTAAAAACTTGCTGCACCGAATAAAATCACAAAGACAACTAAAATTTCTCCACTCGTTCACTTTTTAACGCTTAGCCAGAGAATCGTTTCGAACGAGCACAGTATAATATAGGACTCCATGGAACTATCAATCGTACGTACTCGATTGTCCTTTCACATCGTGCTTTCACCATTCCTTTCCATTTCTTTATCAAATCGGCCGAAAAATCACACACAATCCGTCTGGTCTTAAAAATAAAAGAAACTCACTCGTATATTTGTTATATCGCGTTAATATACGTATTATCGACCGGCAGAAGAAGAGAAAGAAACGCGTCGAGAGTAAAACTCGTGCTAGAGACAGCCGCGACACTGTCCTCGTTCAAATGGCACACTTTGAGACCCTCGCTCGGCTTAATAAGTCACCGATAGTCGATTCGCGATAAAACATTCACGGAGGATCGGTTCGCGTTTGTGTATCAAGGTCGAAATATCTTTGGATTATCCGTGAAAGGAGACGGCCATTCTGGTTGCCCAGAGCGAACATGTATCGGAGATCTAACGCACGGTCCCGAACACATCGCGGGTCACGATAAACTGAATCGTGAATCGTGTGTGTGAACGATTCTTGAGGGCCAAAGAGTGACTCGACTGGTCGTCGTCACGTGACTACGCACGCAGTGACGTAGGGAGAACCGCGGCGATACTTGGCGCTGTCAGATCGTATGGGACAAGTAAAATAGGACGCGCGATAGCGTTTATCGTGGGCTAATGGAGCGTTCAGTGATAGAACTTGCCGGCTTTGACAGTGTTGAATGACTTCTCTATGATCGACGGACGCCCGTTGCAGAGGATTTCGCGGAAATCGAGCCGATCTTTCGGCTGAGATTCGCCAAGTTGTAATTGGATAAGTTTGCGAGAGAAATCGGAGTTGTGTGTATCGAGTGTTTCAAAAATGGTGCATGGATAGTCGCGTATAAATCTTGCGTGTTAAAGTAAGAATGAAGTCCGTACGAATGGCATCTCGATAGCAAAAACGTGAATTTGAATGGAGGTTCGAAAAATGAGCAATGTACAGGGTGTGTGGAAAGTTTCGCGCGCGAATTTGAGTACGAGTTTTATATAGAATAACGTTTAGAGGTAATCATAAGAATTTCGGAATGACGTTTGTTCGAGCATTTTAGGTAAGAGAAATAATGGAAAGTGGGACGAGATTGAACATTATCCTTCTTTTACCAATTCGACAACGAGGAACTTGGAATTGTCGAAATTGTGACAGAGAATATTCGAAAATAACGCGGAATTTCGTGACGATATTTCAGTCGGCGGCGGAGGAAAAATATTCTTGTATTTAAAGAATATAAAATTTCTGCTTACGCAGGTTACGTTTGCCAAAAAGAATTACATCGCTAAAATAAGAACAAGATTCTATATTTACGCTGTTCTAAAGTTCGCACGAAATTTGAAAAATCTGCGGTGATCATGAATGGACGTTCTCAGTAAGCACTGAAAAGAAAAATAATATCGCAGACGCTGTTACGAGATCTTCTTATAAATCGTAAGTAACTTTAAAAAACTCAGACTCACAGAAAAACTTCTCGAGAACGTGCTATTTATAGAGAAACAAATCTGTATTATTATAGAACGTTACTTTGATAACTGTAGAATTTTATAGAAATTGCCATTGCATGAAATAATTGCGGAACCTTTTTTTGCAGCCATTGAATTAATTTAACTGTTACAGAATATTTCAATGATCGAAAAACAGAAAGATCTTATCGTTATATTATTAGAATAAACCTTGAGGAATCTAATAATCGAAAGAACCTTTCCTCGGACGTAAACATCATCTCGTTTTATCCTCCTATAACGTCAGAGTACATACTAAAAAGCATTTCAGCTCATCTTCATAAAAAAAAAGAGCTATCACATGCTTCATTACTGACACTATCGTAAAAACGTAACAAGAAACGGAGACGCAAAACTCAACTAAAAATGCTCGCTAAAAGCATAGTGTTCTCGAAAAAGAAAGTATGTCGAGCCATCCATCGATCCTGTTCTCATACGAATTCTTACAAAATTCAGCTTCTGTGTGACTTTTACGAAAGCGGTAGACACATGGTCGAACACGTGTTTCGTAGAAAGCGCGCCTGGGGAAATTTTAGGACCGAAGTCGAATAGGATAGACCACGTTCGTGTAAATTTTAAGACACAAGGTCGTCTATGGAAAAGCAAAACAATCTTAGCTTGCCGGAAGAGAAATCAGGTGCAGTCGCTTGCTATCTAAAGTGCAAACCACTTCGCGCTGTCCGAAGTGGAAGAGCTAACGACAAAATCTTAAGTCTGTCGTAAAATTAAAAGAACGTAGCAGAAATGGGAGAAATTTTAGGGAATATTCGGAGAATATTATCAGAGAATATACGAGTCTGCGAAGTGTGTTTTCGTTTCCTAAACTCACGTTCTTATCTCTGATTGCTAATAACCATTTACGCGTGAGTCACATAATAATTTAAAAAATGACTAAGGTAACTGTGTCTTGTAAAGCACAACAGCGTTGAAGAAATATTTTACCGATACTCGTAAGAAATTAATTATCTCTCGATTCTTTTACGATTAACGACTCGCTGTATAACGTTCTTATAAAAATTTCTGCCGCTTCGTGTGCAATCTCAGCGTTTAATCTAATCTAATCATCCATCTTCCAAAGACGAACGAGTCTACTCCGTTTCTCAAACGATCAATCGCAAACAAATTGTCCAACTGCTTAACAATTCTCAAACTTAATTTCATCTATTGCTTGCCAAGCACGTCAGCCAAAAATTCCAACGTAGCCACGTAGACAGAATGAACAACGCTCTTTTTAGCAAGCTCTCTTAAAAACGAGAAAAAATATAATAGAAAAAATCCTCCCCTTGAAAACGAGCGGGAGCAATGGCCACTGTGCGACGTAGTCGAGACGGTCTCGTGAAAAATCTCCTTAAAATATTTACACACAGTGGATCTCCACGAAATAGGGCGACACGGACGTAGAATTATTAAGACAAATAACAGGAGCAGAGATGTTCATGACGGATGCAGCAGTCGTGTAAACTGCCTACCGAGGCTGATGCATCGCGAACGCTTCTACGTCCGTAACACTGCGTCTCATAACTATAAAATATAAAGTCATGCAAGAATCATCGATCGAGTTGCTTGTGATGAAAATAACCCTTGTCAAATTTAGCCAGTTTTCAGGTAATAACGCATTCCAGTATAAGATACGATTTATATCCAGGCATATTCGATTCATCGTCAAATGAAAATTAATCGTTTCGTTTGCTACGACTAAGGAACAATACGTTTGGAAATTTATTATTGTCTAAATAAATGTCAAAGCGTAAAAATCTACAAAATACGGATAATCCACCGAAACGTATAAAATATATCAAACGTTTCACGTAAAGCATTCGTTGCAAGGTCTAGCGAATGGAACGAATTCGTATGTATGTGATTTTGCGTTTGATCTGCATTTATACAAATAAGAAATTTGCGGCATAGTCATATCTATAGGATCGACGTGTCTATGAATAGATGTCTTACTTAAAGCATCTTATTATTCGGAATATATAGTAGCTTATTATTCGAAAACTGTGCTCGATGTACACTAAAATGAAACTGTAACCACAGCTTGGTTAATATCTGGCTTCTTCTTCGCTTTGTTCATAAATTTTTCGATACCTCTAATCGGACATTGTCCCGTATCTTGTACCTGCGCAAGAACTGAGAATTTCAGCGCGGTTTTACGTTTGTCAGACGCAGTGTATACACGGATGTATACCGACGAGCTAAAAATTTCCTCCTTTGGCCGGACCAACACGGCGAGAGGCGGTAGCCGAAGCACAGCGAGAGGGCTGCCGAGCACACGCATATTCATACGCGTTTCTCGCCGGCTGTCTACTTTATTTTCGGTTCTTCCTGCGGCCCCTCGTCTCGACACCATTGGCGTCACACGCCAGCACCGAAAAACTCGTCGCGAGACGAGAAACGCGCTCGTGAAATTCCGTTCCAACGACGCGACGCTTGGAACAAGCGTCATGTTAGCGAAACTCTCGTCTCTTTCCTTCTCTTATCTCCCTATTTCTCTCTATTTCTCTCTCTCTCTCTCTCTCTCTCTCTCTCTTTCTTTCTTTCTTTCCCAAGTTCTGTGTTTTATGTTCCACCGTTTTTTCTCTTTCCTCTGGTCTTGTTTTCGGTATTTTTCTGCCGAGTGCCGGGAATCGGCCGACACTGTCGCCTTCTATTTGCTACTAGAAAATTCTAGTACAAAGGACGCGATCCTCGGAGGCACGCGAAAGGTGCTTCCAGGTCTTTGGGAACCAGCGTATGGACAGAGGAATTGTGAGAGACGCGCTTGGAAAAGTCCGGTTAGCTTTAGGGACAAGCTCGCGGCGATGATTGTTTGCGTTGGTTCCGCGGGATGGTTCGATGGTTCGCTGCTGTTTATTGTCACGGTGGAATAATTGACAGGTTGTTGAACCGTATTTTAATTGACGAACGTTAAAGGGCGTTCGAGAATGGGGCGACTTTCGTCAGATCAAGATGCGACGTACGTGGGGATGTACATTGGATTTTTAGCAAATTTCGAGGAATTTTGTACAGTACATTTTCAACGTTTATGTTGAAGAAAAATATGCGTTGGTTAATTAAAATTGAAATATTGGTTGATTCAATTTGTACGAAAAATCGTTGGACAATTTGTTGGAAAAGTTGAAATCGAGAAATGGTTCGTTGGAAAAATTCACGAACTCTGCTTGAACTTCTTAACGTTTAACACAGACTTGTTTATTTCGATATTTACTTCAGCTCTTTCTGTTTGTTGCAATAATGTTTGCAAAAAAAAAAAGAAGGAAGAAGAATAGAGCTCGTATAATCGTTAAGTTATAAAATTAAAAATTCGGGTATGGGAAATTTTGTGGCGCAAGTATTGGCAAAGAACTATTGTAAAAATACGTAACAAGCGAAGCATTGTTAATTAGTTCCGAATAAAATCCGCGAACTGTAAAATGCAATAAAGATATCCAGGTATCGCGTTTCTTTCGTTGTCAACGTAAACTAAGTTACATACACCGAATCGAGCAATGAAGCCAACAAAAGGTTCCATGGGAAGAGTTTCAGACTTGATCGTTCAATTTTAGTTAAGTTAAATCGATTATTGTCCGTAAGTGGCAATTTTAATTACAGAGAAATATTTTGCAACATTGTGCATCGGAGAGTATAAATAGCAAATAAGAAATATGAGCGAGTCAATCGTGCAGCTACATATCTGCAACTGATTAAATTGATAACAAAATTACAGATAACGATTCAATCAATTACAAACCTAGAGAAATAAACTACTGCTAATTCTTTGCAAACATTTTTTTTTTTACATTTTGTACATTAGAAAATAATTGTTCGTTTTCGGCCAAACTGACTTGATATTTTAATTTGTTGCGTTTTGTTTTTATTTATTAAGATAATTATTCTTACGTGTATGTAATTTTTTAACGGGAAATTAACGTATAAATATTTACGATAATTGTAATATCTGTAAGAATTTATAAAAGTCACGATGTAGGTAATAAAATTAGATGTTTCATCCAATTTCAAAGGTAAATTTATTTTTAATATTCGAAAAATTCCACCTTGAAAGGGTTAAACTCGCAAGATATTCACAATCCTACAAAAATTCATACAACCGAATCCCTGTTTATACAAAATGCTTTTCTATACTTTTCCAGCGTTCTCAGAAAATACGCGTCCGCACAAAAGACGACCGAGGGATCACGACAAAACAGCGTTCGCTCAATAACCCTCCGCGTCTGCACGAATTCGCAAAACAGCTTTTCGCAACCCACGGATAAACCCTGCGATCCCATCCAAAGATATTCCAAGAATCCTGCACAACTCTTTCTACCTTTATTCCAGTAAATCTCAAGGGACGATTATTCGATTTCTCAACGAAACATCGACTCACAAACGAAAACTACGAACAAACGACTCGCGGACTTTTCTTCGTGATTCAATCGATTCACTTGCGCTTAATAGAACTGCCGATAGCGCGAAACCTTTTACGATCTTTTCTCGTCTCAGTGCACTGAAATATTTTCATAGAAATTGAATGATATCCACGCGTCACGAATCGAGCGAAGATCGAACGATCGAATTCGAACGTGAACACGATTTCGCCTAAACCGATCGAGAGACGAAACACGACTGGTGCCGCCTGTCTGGCAAACGGCCGATAAGCTCGCTATCTTCTCCGCGGATATTAATTTTTCTTCGTTTTTTCTCTCTCTCTGTCCCTGTCCCTCTTTGCTCGCTTACGTGCACCGACACATCGCAAGCGATCTCGTGCAAATGCATCGTCTCCGTATTTTCTGCATTCTACGTTCTACGTGTACACCCACGTTCACAAGTATCAGGGCACCTGCTCGTCTTGTGTAAGAAGTGATAATTGCGGCAGATTAATCAGGAAATGATTGAATGGACGGTAGTTTGCATAAGATAATGGTCGATCAAAGCTTGTAAAGCTGTTTGTAAGAGTTGTAGGAAAATAACTAATCAACAGTTATTCGTTGGATTTTACAGTACGATTTAAAGCTGAGTAAAATTTTGGTCATCCGATAGATAGATAATTCTTTTAAATTTTTCAATAGAACTATTCATTTATCGGGACAATAGTGAAACTATAGTCACTCTTGGAGATCTACTTCTAATTAGGAAGTCGAAGATCATTACGAAGGAACATAAATCGAATAAGCCACGTAAGAAAGTGATATAAATAATTAATTTCATTTGTTGCGAGAAACATCTCGCGAAACTGTCAGCTTGGAAGTTTCGTGAAATTTTGATATCATTTGAGAAACGAATTGAACCAATTAAATTTACGTACTCTTAAAAGGCACGATAAGGCACAGATTTGTTCTTTTACTGAGATCTGAATTTTGAAATCTAATACATTATCCTTATTATATTTGAATAAATCTTACTACTTAAAAATCTGCTATAAATTATTAATAATCTACTATAAATCTTACTTGTCTGCTTGTTTCTCGATAGATTCGTATCAATGAAATCCTACCATAGTACCTTGTTATAACAATATTCTAACAATTTTTCAATTGTACTAAATATTCTGTAAACGATACATGCAAGTATGTGCAACCGAGCGTTAATTACAAGCAGCTGGCTTAAAGTACCAATCCTTTTGAGACTCAGGAATCAGACTGCCGGAGAAAAGTTTGAATTCGATTTCGACTGTCCGAAAGTTGGAACACCGACGTTCCATTTGCAGGGAATCGCGTAACGTGGCCGCTTTGTGGTTGAACTACTCGGTTGGCGTCTCGAGGAAATCCTTAGGGAGAGGTAGAAGACGAATCGGAGTTTTAGAATAATCGAACGAAGCTTCGAGATTGGATGTTTGGCAGATATCGATCGTCATTTGTGAAACGTTCTCGTAAGTTCGTCGTGAAAAAGATCAAGGATTGGATAGAATTGTTCAAAACGCTGAAAAAAGCGAGATATTTGACACAAAGACAAGTAGAATTTTGATTTCCTTGTAGAAAAAAAAAAACAGAAAATTTATCTAATCACGTTTTCCCTCTTTTGATTCATCCAATCAACGTACTTTTCTAAACTTCTCGAAACCATTAATTTTCCGAGATCTTTACAATGCTCCGACACAAAATTATTCGTCGTTAAAATTATTATTCAGCATTCACGACACATTCCCCGGCAATGGTAGAAAATTTCTCTCTTGTTCTGTTCGACGATTACGATATTGACTTTAAGCGCGTGAAAACACGAACACCACAATGCAAGGCAAAGAAAAGAGAAATGACATTTTTGTTGCTTGCAAACCATACAATTTCCTGTCCTCGATTACCGTTAATAGAACGCCAACTATTATCCAGTCTCTTATTCGTGTTACATGTACACTACGTTGATTGTACTACATGTGGCCGCGAGGTATGAAGTATGAATGGAAAGCTGAGAATTTGACTCATACAACTGCGTGTATACGTCACTACGTGCCTTCGTAGAATCGATAGATGGTCAGAATATGTTCGCAAGCACGTTACACGGTCAGTTCACACGTTCCGTAGATTTATGACGATGTCTATTTCATTTTCTATACCTCAGGTTCTTTCTGAGAAGATACGATCGACAGCGTTGGGAAATAATCGGCTAAAATTCTTAATTCGATTGATTCATTAACCTTCTTACGTACTTTCAACCATTTTCAATTTAGTCATAATTCTATGGTTAAGAAATTTCGTAAATGTACGAAGAAAATACGAAAAGTTCGGAATTATCATTGATATCACCGGAATTTTCGGTTTCATTTTGCGATACAATTTTTACTGAAACGCTCAAAGGCTTTTTTGTTTTGTTAAAAAAAAAAAAAAGAAACAAAATACAAAATCGGGATATCACAGCAAGATTAACGTTTACAATTACGAGAGATTAATCGTGAATAATCGGAGTTAATTTAATTGATCGACGAGATTAAGCGATCGGTAATTATAAATATTGCTTATCAATCTCGATCGTTGATCGAATACAGAGTAATATTAATCATCAATCACCAATTGTTGGTTTTCATCAAAATAAATTAAGGTTCTATTCAATCAGGGTTTAATCAAAGTCCTATTTGTTGTACGTGAATGCATAATGCGTGTCATATATGTAAGTGAATATCGATAATGACGATAACTGATTGACGCTGCTTACGTTAGGGGCTAGACTCAAATATTAATTTCACGCGAGGAAGAAAATTTTAATAGTTATTTTTTAAGCCAATAGACAATTAGATAGTTAATTTAATCGTTAATTGTAATTACAGATCGATCGAATAAAATAAAATTCGTTGATCGTAATTCACGCTCAAACATCCCAATTGTACTTATTATTTTCTGACAGAATAATCGAATAGATAAACTTACTATGTATTGTTATTCGTTGATTTTGATTCATAGCTATAGGTAACGTAATCTTACATTTTTGGTAAAATGAAGGATAAATCTGGAAAAATAATCGTATCGAAGTAAGAGTTATGTTGCAGAGTACTGTTATGTTCCCACAGAATAGAAATGATTACACGTGTACAGCTTTCTAGACCTAAGGAAGTCCTTCATGGTTGAATAGGCAAGTCTTCGTGAAACAAGGATCCGCGATCTATTCAATTTCATAAGGAAATAACCGGCAGAGTATCTCTCGAGTTATACCAGGTATGTATCTTATAAAACCTTATTGCATTCTAGTACAATTCTTCGAAACCGAAGAGGAAGTGCTTCCTCGACTATAAAAACTTACTCCACTAAACTTACTCTTCTGCAAATATTTGATAAGAATTCGTCGAAAGTTAAAGTTGCCGGCTGAATCTATTTTTATCCGCTTATAAATGCGTCAAAAGTACCGGGAATGTGTTCTTCTGTCCTCCTTACTTTTAAACTCTTCGATCTAACATTTCGAAACCGAAGGAAACAAAAGTTTTATCATTTTCTTTGTATCGCCTTACGCTTTTCTTTATTCAACAGGAATATTTAATCGTTATCTCGTAACAATTCGTATAACGTATTTCAAATATTTTAATATACTTTGAAAGATTAAAAATTAATAGTTCAATTAACTTTGAATACTATTCGCACAGGAAGATCTTCATTTTTGCCTTAATATTATACTTGTACAATATTCCACCCCTTATCAATAAAATTATGCAATTAAACAATATTTTGAATTTGTTGATTACTTAGTAGGCCTTTAATATTTGTTATAAATATCTCTCTGTGCCTCTTATATCGGTTATAAATCTTTCATGGTTTTATCTTTTAATTTTTCCATCCACTTTATCTAGAGTACTTCAAGAGATTTAATTCTAGACATTCGCGATGGTCCTGCTATATTTTCTAATACATTTACCTACTTCTTCTCAAGCATTGCCGCAGAACATCTGCTATAAATTATACCTACTAAGGCTACAACCACCCCCTACAAAACATCAAAGAACACGCGATAAAATGTCTGCAACATAAATTCCAAGCATCGTCGGTCCAATATTCACTAACTATATTACCGTCTTCCTCTACGATTCTACGCGAAGGTAAAAAGACGAAAGATGCTTTCACCTATATTCATATCACTCGTATCGATAATAATTCGCCTTCATGTTCAAGGTATCGCGTATAAATTTTCGCCTGTTGGAAAGCGAGAGAAGACAGAAATGTTCTTAACCTAAATCTCGTATCCATTTGGAAAACTTTTCCTTAAATAACAAAAAAAAAAAATTATTAATAAATATTAAGAAATATTATTAATAAATATTAAGAAACAGTAGGCTAAATCGTAACTTAAAAACATTCGCATAGCATCTTCAAACAACTCCCATAATTCTATCGTTTTACACGTGTTACACGATTCCTAATAAAATATCGCAAATCATACATCTGCTCCCCCCGTCAAAAAAATTCAAACCTTAAAATTTCCCCAAACCGAACAAATTAGACGCATCGTCGTTTTCAAGTAGCCTGGATGGTTTCACGGAACGCGGTATGAAATTCGCGATAAAATGGGCCAGTGACCCCAAAGCGATGCGGCGTGCAATGGCGTGCAAACGCCAACGCGACGCGATCGTGTCGTCGTCTAACGCTTGTGCATCATCCTGTTCCATGGCGACGTTTCTCGGATAGGAGATGCGCACGATCTACACGGCCGATCTTTAATGCGCATTGTCCGCCAGCCAAAGCCTAGCCTATAATCAGTGGAGCGTGTTGCGATAATATTGGCTCCGTACTCATCGAACACAGGATACACACGAGCAGTGTGGGCAGGCTCTGTGCGACTGCAAAGTCGCAGGTGTATCGACAGAATCGCGCAACCGGGAAAAAAGATCTGGGTCGGCCGTACGCGTTTCAACGATGTTTTCGTCGTCGTCGTCGTCGAATATTTTAAGTGCCCGCTTTTTATTGTTAACGTCGTTTACGAAATATTTTGCTAAACAGCTTATTCTTCAGCTCATATTCCACCGCTCGTCTCCCGATTTATCGAGATTCTAGCGAAGACCAATTAAGCTGAAGTATATGGCGATCTTATTGTATAAAATCGTATAAAACGCCGTGGTGTGTTAAGTCCTCAGCGCTTTTTATTGCTAACATCGTTCACGAAATGTTCGTTAATGCCCTTCTGCGTTTCTTCTTCGTCGTGCAGCGTTTTGTAGATTTTGCAGGATTTGTAGACTTTGGAGGATTAAGAGATGCGCAGAATTGTAGAATTTCAGGGATTTGCTGGATGAAGGTTTTTATTTCGATGAAATTGTCTCGGTTTCCAGTTGTCTTGGTTTTGTTCGCCACCCTCTTCCTCGTTTCTTCCTCATCGTTCCATTATCTCGTAGATTCTGTAGATTTTGCAGGATTTGTAAACTTTGCAGCATTCAGGAAATTGTAAAATTCGTGGGATCTGCTGCACGAAGGTTTTGATTTCGATGAAATTGTCCTGCTGGTGTCTCGAGAAAGAATATTTTATTCAGTGTAAATTCTCTTTCTACTAATAATTATGGGGTTCAGTGCTTCGAACCTCCTTGACAATTGAAGATATATTTGTAACACGACGATTTTTTTTTTTATAACCTTCTGATATTCGTGAAACTTAAAAGCTTTGATTCTCTGAAAATATATGGAGAAGAAACGCGAGTACGGTATTCTTGATAGATTTCGTAGAATACGGTTTTGATATCGTAACTTTCAGCGTATGTTCGGTTAGTATTTTTGCGAAATATTGCTCTCGCTGTTCTATCAATTTTCTAGAATTCCCAGAATTTGCACGAGTATCGTAGAAATATATGACATTGTTGTTTTGAATAAAATGTTCCAGGCAGAAGGATTTTACTATACCTTCATTTTTATATTTTTCATTCAGACTAATTTTACCGGACGTTGAATTTCAAGCGTTCGTATGAACGTTGAAAGCGAATATTCAAAGTTCGAATGATGCTTATGAAGCCTAATACGCGTCAGAATTATTTTTTGAACGTGGAAATATTTTTGTAAAACGAGTGCACCGACTATTATGATATTCGTGAAATTAAAAACTTCCAGTTCCTTGAAAATACACGCAAGAGAAATCCGAGTATTTATATTCTGGACAGTATGTCCAGAATCAAGTTCCGATGTTATAACTTACATCGGATGAAAGACGAAGAATTACATATGTATTCACCACGTATTCGCTCTGCTCGGTTACATGAATATTTTATCATCACCTATCAATCAACAAAGAGGTTATGAAATCTAATAGAAGCATCGAACAATATATCAGAGGAAACACGATATGTTAATCCTGCGTGGTCGTTTAGCATAAAGAACATAAAGCATTCATTTCCTTGACAAATACGATCGCCTAATATTATGTAGTATAAGTTGTATGGTAAATGATACATATATATATATAATTGTATGAGATATACGGCATAAATTATGTCAAGTTAATTACACGAGCCATCAATTAGAAGGAAAGTTAAACATTTGTCGGAATGTGTCTACACGATAGCACGTGCTTCCTTGCACAGCCTGTACAGTTCCGGCGTTTCCGGCGAATAACGAGAAATATCCGGAAATCTTGCGGCACATGTTCCGGATTAAACACGCTAGCAACTCCAGTAATTTGGTAATTAATTCTACCATTACTGACATAAGTATTCGTCTGAGGATTTCAAGTATTCAGGTAACGTAAATAAAGAGGCCGTGCACCGTTGCGCCGTGCCGCTTTAAAAGAAACATTATTCCTCTGGAAAAAGGACACGCGAATGTTCTTCTTTTGGATAACATACATATCAAACTCCAATTTATAATTTATCACGTTTCAAATAATCTAATTTGTTGATTAAGCAATAATTTGTTTTTGTTCACGGCAGCAGAAGCGAGCTTTTAACATTTTTATCTCAAACATGACACAAACGCATTTTTCATATTTCTCACGGAAAATTTTCCGGATAGAAATTCTAAAAATTATTAAACTAATTTTGCTTTCTACGAAGCTACATCGAGATTCATCAGGAATGTGAATTGAACAAGTTTTCATGTAAATACTTAAATTATACGATTTTCGTATATTATATAATCCTTGATATTTTATTAACAGTCTGTATGTACTATATAGATATCTATTTTGCTTATTTATATAAATCGAACCAAATATTAAAATAAATAATCGGACGAATCAAATGTCAAGTATTAAACCAATTCTGACTGAAATTATCGATTTCGAATGTTTGTACAAAATATCCATTGACCAAAATAGAGGCGCAATTTCATTTTCTAAGCGTTACAACAACGAGTATAGTATTTGGATATTTTGCATATTTTTGCATGTTACATATTCATACGTATTTCTACATATTTTTACATACTTCAATTTCCCACAAATACTCGAACCTCCACGATCTACAAATTATATCTTCATGACTGATCGTCCCATCTGTGGGATATTTGCACATATTTAAAACGATACAAATTCATCGAACATCGCTTATCGCTCAATTTATCGAACGTTCCATCAAAAATGTACCAACAAAATTAAAAAATATCACGATCTTATTAAAAGCGTCAGAATAAAAATAATACGAACGTTTGCATTACATCGTCGCTGATAAAGTATACCACGATGTTGTAAAAATGTCTCAATAAGTAATATCGCGTTACTCAGCAGCTTGCAAAGACTGCACGTGTCATTTTAATTGGATTCCAATGAGTAAAGACTTTCCGCGAACGCGAGCGAGTTCAAAGAGTGAAAGAAGAAGAAATAACGCGAGACTGGCGGCGGTTCGAGTTGGAAAGAAATTCTGTTTTTCGCGCGAGCAGACGTTAGAGGGAAGTGGCAGGAAGTGGAGGATGCGTTTGAGCCTTGAATTCGAATGGTACCGGGCGGCTGGCCGGAAGTGAATCGTCTTGGAACGTGGATTTAAAAAGAAAGGGAAATGGGACACCGGCCGCTCCGATTTAACTGTACAAGTAAACCGGGTCGCAAATGAATTTGATACTGTCTCTTCGACGATGCAAATTAACTGCAAGTTAACTGTGTTTTCTTAATAGGGACAGTTCCCAGTGTCGCAAACGTAGTTCGAATTTTGTTTTCTCTTACGGATAACAGATAAGGTTTGTGCAGAATCATTTTCAGAACTACAGTTGAATAGCCGTTACTTGATTTTTTCTATTTTTCGCTTACTTGCCAATTTTATTTCCTGTTGCAATCGTTTATACGGAATTAGTTTTAGAACTTCGGTAGAGTAACTATTGTTTGATTTGTTTCTGAAAAATTATTCATTTCCAACGGTTCGCGTAAAATTATTTTTAGAATTTAACTGACTCGCTAATTTCTTGTCGCAGTCGTCTACGCAGAATAATTTTCAGAATTTAAATTCAATCGTTACTGTTTGATTTGCTCCTTGTTGCTCCCGTTTATGCAGAATTGTCTGCAGAATTTAGTTAGGTCATTATTAATCGGTTTATTCCTTGGGTATAATTTCACTTTACTTTAATTTAACTTTATCTTGGTAGAGAAATAAGTTGTAGGAGATACTAACACCGTAAGACCAATTTAAGTTTCTTCCCCATTTAATGATACATAGAACGCTTATGAAAAATACAGATACTCCGTTCACAATACGCAAGTTGTATTTTAGAAAAACTGATCAATAACCAAAGCGCCAATAACGATACTCTAATGATTGTTTTTCTTTTTACTGTTCCTTTGGACATGCTATTAAAACATGCATACATAGTTAGTTTTTACTCTTCTCTTTTTCCGCTAGCAATTTACTTCGAAGGAATGAGAGCATAGGTGAACGTCTGTGACGTCAATCTTTAGCTTCGAGTTGTAGAAAGCGAGCACGAAAATCAAACTATCTGTATTTGTGTCGCGCGAAATATTCGACGTATATTACGTTTTTATGCTACGTCGTACGCATAAACCAGTGTATCGCGTCTTGTTGGATATTTAATTAAATCAGAGACAAGGATTCTACGGAAGCGTAATCATATCGTAAGTTACACACTTTCAGTTCCGTTCGGAAACGTGCATTTTTTACAACCCGATACTCTTTTCATTCATTACACGCAATCTTATCAGCGTTTCTCCTAGAAGATGCTAATTAACAAGTAAGACCGTGGAAATTTTCATCGAGAAACTTCCAACGATACGTTTCGAGCGAAACATTCAAAGGGAACAAATTTTTCGCACTCGCAGCCTGGAAAATACAAAAATTACGAATTAAACGGAGGATCGAGCATTTTCCACGACTATACGCTTTCTTCGTTCGATAATGGTAAATTTTGAATGCGACATTTTGATAAAAGAAAGATCGTCACATTCGTAAAACAAATTAAACGAATAACAATGACAATACGAAGGAAAGCTTTCTCATGGCAGAGAAAGTAGTGTCTTTTGCGTAATGAATCATAACGAGGTAACGAAATCGAGAAATTGACAAACAGAGAGGTTGATTAGTTCGTCGAAGTAGAAGTACTGCGAATCTCGCACACATCTTCCTTTTTTCTCTCCGCCGTAAATCTGATCTTTCGATCGTTGGTAGTTGTAATATTAATAAAACGTATACGCGACGAAGTATCAAAGAACTAAAAAGAAAATACACGAAATAGCTGAGCGACGGTGCTCCTATAGACCAGCGACATTTTTGTCTGGCCGACGATTTATTTTAAGAGCGAACCTCCGGCTCTTTAACTTTCTTTTCCCACTCCTTGAGAGATCGTGTGCACGCACGTGTTTTCGCGTGCAAATTTTTAAGCCGAGCCTTGTCAAACTCTCAGGGCCCATTAACCGCAAGAAACTGTAAACCGCACTCGCGTTTTCATGTAATAAGTCTCTCTGTGAAACGAAACCGAGTTAAATCAACCGAGCACGCATGCTTCTCGCATAATCGACGCGCGACAACGCACAGAGATCCGGTGTACTCCGACTTTCCTTTTACTTTCGACGATTTGCTCGGCTCTGACTCGCCAAGAATGCCATTCGTCACTTTTTAAATGGCGTGTACCGAAACAGTCGCGAGCATTTCGTTTCTTCGCTAAACTGGATCAATGCTTTTCTACGCCACATCTTTTATTTCGCTCGGCTTATAGAAGTTACAATTGCTTTCGACTTTTCACGTGTCCGTCTCGTTTTATTTATGAAGATTCTTCTGAATCTGAATGTTCGTTAAGACGCGAGATCGCTTTGTCAATTATATACGAGTGGAATTAATTCGAGAAGAAGCTGTCTTGTCCTATGATTGATCGAGTCGGCTAATGATTTCGTACAGATACGTATCTATCTGATCGTTGAATAGAAAGTATTCGATGGTTCCTTAAGCAACGAACCTAGTTATTAAAATAGTTAGTCGTTATGAAAATTTGGCCATCGAGTAAAGGAATTGCGATAAGAAAATAATTAACAGGATGAAACTGTCGTTTATGGAAATTGAATAATTCTGGAAGACGAAAGTTTTTAGAGGGATTAATAGAAGCATTTAGAACACGCACGGAAATGGAACTATTTGACAAATTAATGAAAATATTAATAACACATGGGAATATTTCAAACAATAATTGAGACAAATTCGTTCTGTTCAGTTGGTTGTGGAATTTACGTTTCACGAAATCGAACAATTTCTAATTGCGAAGTAATTAAATTGAGAATGGTGTTTCGTTAATTTTGCTGCCAAATTAGCGAAATTTGTTTCTGTATGCCGATTTTATAATATCTTTTACCTGGTGAAACCTGATAATTATATAACAATATCGATACCTCTGTTGAGAACTCGATCATTTTTCGTGGTGTAGCAATAAACAAAACGTCTTTAGAAATTAGCGAAATTTTATTTTTTCTAATCAATAATTCAATTGTACTCAATTCTAATCAAAATTAACAATTTCAACTAATTCATTCGAGTGGTGAAGTTTCAGATGAAGACAATTAACAAGAATAGTGTTCCGAATTCCACGTTTTATGGCAAACTAAAAATTTCAATCTCTGCTCAAATCACGATATTTCTAAAATTCAATTAAAATCCTATCTACCTTCGTTCTTCCCTTACAACGAACTTCAATGGCGCTTTCAATCAAATTTCACGGAACACGCGAAACTTCCACTTTAAATATACGAAAAAAGTGTCTGTTAAAATTTTATCACGTCAAACTGATCAAACACTTCCCCTTTCGCAGACTATCATCACTTTCAAATTCAATCAATTCCTAGTCGAATCGATCTCGGCTAATACGTTTCTTCATTTTTCGCAGCAAATTTTCGATGGTAGGTACTCTTGTTACCTGACAATCAAACTACGGAAAATTGGAAGCATGTGCGACGAAGCTCTCGATGAATGGAATTGTACGCCGGAATTTTCAACGCGTCAAAAGATAAAAATCGAACCCCAGGGAAATACCCGGCCCGTTGCAAGAGAATTCGCCTCATCGCTCAATTAAACGCTCGTATAAACACGTTCGCTATTTTAGTCGAGTAGCCGCAAATAAATAACCGAAACATAATGTAAATAATACCATCATCGATCATCATCGTTGTTACTATTGTTTGTTATTAGCGGAGTGAAACTCTGCTCGACCAAAAAATCTAAGAATTTCGATTCCGTCGATCAAATCCTTTTACTAAGCTACTCTGCTAAACTTTGACGTTCACACGCGGCAAACTATTAAATCGTTCGCCATTCGATCAAAATACCGCACGTGTCCTTCGCTCGAGCGACGATGTCAATTTTATGCCACCTCCCACATGCGGCGATCCTCCTAGTGAATTTTTATCCGTAATCATTGACGCAGTACGGATGCGGCGGTGTGCATTTAGCTCGTCCCTTCCGTAAATTCACGTCCACATCCTCCAGACCATGCGAAATCTCGCCATTGACGTCTCCAGAATGAACGAGCTCGCCTTTCGTCAGCGTGAATACCCTGCATGCGCTATTAATTAAGGCCAGCCCTCCTTCAACGATTTTCATTCACGTTTCTGAAACTCTCCTTTGCAACGTCGATCCCTCGTGACGAACTTTTTAATGGTGATGAATTTCCAGATTCTTCGTTGAGCAGTTTGATGAATTATTTGATGGATGTGATTATTTGATGAAATATTGCCTAAATGGCAAGGTGAAGCTAGATGGACGCTTTAGTAGCGTGTAAAATTAAATTCTACTAATTCTATCGATTCATATAAGCGTAAATAGGTAAGAAATGAAACATTACGACGAGTAGAAAAATCGGTAAAAATTCTATTAATATTAGTAAATTAAATTCTATTGATTCTATCGATTCATATGAGCGTAAATAGGTAAGAAATGAAACATTACGACGAGTAGGAAAATCGGTAAAAATTCTATTAATATTAGTAAATTAAATTCTATTGATTCTATCGATTCATATAAGCGTAAATAGGTAAGAAATGAAACATTACGACGAGTAGAAAAATCGGTAAAAATTCTATTAATATTAGTAAATTAAATTCTATTGATTCTATCGATTCATATAAGCGTAAATAGGTAAGAAATGAAACATTACGNACGAGTAGAAAAATCGGTAAAAATTCTATTAATATTAGTAAATTAAATTCTATTGATTCTATCGATTCATATAAGCGTCAATAGGTAAGAAATGAAACATTACGACGAGTAGAAAAATCGGTAAAAATTCTATTAATATTAGTAAATTAAATTCTATTGATTCTATCGATTCATATGAGCGTAAATAGGTAAGAAATGAAACATTACGACGAGTAGAAAAATCGGTAAAAATTCTCGTGATTAATCCGATTTATAAAATAAGAAATTTAATACCAGTCTTCGACGAACGATTTTTATTTTTTCTCCGAAACTCAAATTCCTTGTGTCTATATTTTGATCAATTTTTGTGATCGATATTTTTGATGGTCAATTCTTTGGTATTTCTCTGGTAGTTTGATCGATTATTTGATTAGGTCGCTGTTTATAATATGAAAAAAGGAATTTACGTTAATTAACTGGAAAAAGTATAATCAGATAGGGAATTGCAGGAACGTACAGTGACAATGCAATGAAATTTGCGAAATATGAAATTGAATTGGACTAAATTGGAATATTAATAATTATGTTACAAAGTGATGTTAATTTGCAAAGTGAAATTCGATATAATGTGCTCTTAGGATACATAATATTATTTAATCTGCTAATACGTACATACATAACTGTATGACCTAGATATGAAAATTGCGTGCCGCAGAAGCTCTGTTTCGTACAGTCTTTATGATACATGATCAACGTAATTTGCAAAGGACGACAATCACTAAACACCCGATGAGTCAAGTAATTAAACAAACTAATCGCGGATTTATTTAATACGACGTCTCGAATTTCCACGAGATAACAAGAATCGTTCGAAGCTTTACTTAAGCGACTAATTACACTTCGATAATAACCAAGAAAGAAAAATAATCTGCCAAATTATCAGCAAAAAAAAAAAAAAAAAACACCATCGTCGTTATCCATTTAAAAAATACCGTTATGTAAAAGAAACGATAACGCCGAATAATAAAAACGACGAATAAAAAGGAATGTACCGAGAAGCATTTAATAAAAAGAAAACTGGTAAAATTCATTAAATCTGTTCTGTTAGTTTCATCAATCTCGCAGCGTTTTCCGTTTCATCGAGGCGATATTTACGAGCTGAACAATTCCGAGGGATTCAACCCAGACGGTGACGTTACGACTCGGCGCCCGACGTCGCGTCGATTCATCAGTGTCGATAAGCTTCTTGAAAAATGCGTCTATCGTTGCTGACGCCTGGTATCGAAGGATGAACCGAGCACGCCTGTTACGCAATTAACGCCCGCATCCTGTACAACGAGATCTAGTTACTTGAAATCGTTTCCAGTTTTCTCCACCTATTAACCGGAACGTCGATCTTACCACGCTTTAACGTTATGGAAACTAAACAATTTTCTGACTTCGTAACAGTAAAACTTCGAACGAGAAGGAAATATGTACGTGGAAATTTCGTATGTGGGTAACGTTTATCTTGTCTTAACGCCGGACTTAACCGCGCGTTTTTTTTTTATAATTTCGATTAAGAGTTCGAAGTTAGCAAAGTTGGAAATCGTGGAAAATATAGAGCTTGGAAGATTCTGAAGGCGAGAATCCAACAAGTGGAAATGTCGATCGCCGGTGGGTGGACAAATATACAATTATGGAAAATAAAAGGTAAATAATCAGAACCGTGGAAAATACGAAATTGCGGGAAATCGAACGTTACGGGGAATATAGGATTTTGGAAGGTTTTGAAGGTAAAACTTTCTGTGACTGAAAATTTTGACTGTGGAGAATTTTCGACGAACAAAACTTTTAATTGGCGATGATCGTATTTGTTCCTCCGTACGATATTCCTTGAACGTTTTAAATGATCTGAATTGAGTATGTTAAGTTACAGAAAAAGTACGAAATTTGGAACTCTCCAACGATAAAACTTTCTACACGTAGAAATTTCGTTTGCGTGTGTTGAACATTTACACAATTGGAAGTTTCAATCGTGAGTGATTTTATTTGTTCCTGAATGTGGTATTGTTCGAGTGCCTTGGATAGATCGGAAGAAAAGTTGCGGAGAAAGTGGAAAGAGAACACGACTAGGTTTTTGTATTTTTCTAAAGCGTTTTTCTTACTTCTCTATTAGCATTGCTTTCTTGCAACGCGAGTTTCTCTTGGTTATCGAAACATCGAAGAGAAAAAGATTCCTTCTAAATCTTAAAAGAATTAGTTCAATAGAGATAGAAAAGGCGAATGTTGAAAAGACTTTGTCCAAAATTCGATCTTTTAACGAGGTCTTTGCGAAGACACTTTAAGCGAAGATTTGACGACACTATGTCTATTTACGGCAGAAACGCAGAGAACGAAATTTGTCTGATCTCGAGAATATACATTTACGTTCGGATTAGAATCCGTCGATGCACATTAGACTCGAAAATTGTTAATCGAAGTCAAGAGAAAATATTCATAATCGTTTAAGAAAACTCGACCGTATTTTCTCGATATACTATTCTCTTGATACTAACAAATTTACTTACATCAATCGTCACTTCCTAACTATCAAATCAACATAAAAACACGATAATAAGCATCGTCGTTCTTCTTCTCGTAATGAAACTCTAACATAACAAATCTAATAAATTAATTCTCTAATAACAAAGAATTAACTTCATTGCCATTGAACCAACGATCGTTCGCGATTCTTCTTTCTCCCGCGATCATTCTAAACAAAGTAGCATTGTAAAATAAGCATTATCCAGGCAATATCGATTACCCAACTACTTTTTACCCGGCTAACATTGATTTCTTTAATTAAAATGAACACGAGTCTAACACTGTGCCGTTAGCCGGCCACACGTTGCGAATTTTTTCAACGCGAAAAGCTTCGAGAGAAAAATTTCATTTCGCCGTTTTCCCACTGTGAGAGAATTAAAAAAAGGAACAGACGAGAAGGCCAACCACTAGATTAACCATCGTGGACCGAAAACTAATTACCACGCCGCGAACCAGAGGATCGATCGGGAAAAACTGGAGTAACGCACAGTCATCGACCACGCGAAGTCATTTATTAATTGACGTCCACTTATCGACCCTTCGAGATATCGTGCTCGAGACCGACAAACACGCCTTCAGTTCCTGCTTTCTTTCCAATATGCATGGATAAATAGCACGGTATAAATAGTTCATTGTAAGTGGCAATCGCGATGCGTTATATCGGTATGCTAATTGCATAGCTCGTCAGGCTGTCGTACATGTTAAATTCTTCGGTTGCTTTAAATAAAATTATGCTTTTTGCAGGTTGCAATGGGAATGGCGTATATCTTTGAAATAATTCTTTTTATTCCAGCGTTTATACGATGAATTTGTTGAAGTGGTTAACACTTCTAAGTAAACTCTACATCTGTACCGACTAATTTTCTAACTCGCTAAAGCCATCGACAGGCCATAGACAAAGGACAACCACATGGCAACCATAAGACAAGAGACAGGCAACGATGGCTTCGGGGTTTTTCAGTTACTAGATTTTTTTTTATTTACTTATTTATTTTAAATTACAAACAATTCTTTACAGAATTTTCAGCAGTAAAAGTTACTAGATAACACTGCTAGCGTGCGGATCTGCACCAGCTGAAACTGTATTCATATTATACCAACATTTCTTTGTTAAATACAGTTTACTATCTGACAATTTATCCGCGCGCTTTTCTCTCTATCTATATAACCAATAACCACAACAGAATTTTCGTAAATATAATGTCTGCCTTTCACGGCAACGATCGTGATCGGAATCGTCGTTTAAATTCACCATAGGGCTTATTATTATTCCGTATCTCAAGTCGAACAGTCGTTGTCCGGTTCGATTCGCATTCGCTTCGATCGAAAAAAACTGCCGTGTTATTCGCGTGGCAGACGGTAGAAAACGACCTCCCCTTTAAATATGCATGTTCGAGCGAGTTTAACTCGCCCACGGTGAAAGCTTTGATATTTCCGCTTTGAAATTTTCATTAACCCCCGCAGTTCACCGATCAACAAGTCCAATTAAACGCGGTGTTTGCTGTTTACTTTCGCGTAATCGGTAACCTCGTCCGATTTTATCCTATAGCATCCACGCGGCTTCTTCACGCTTTCAATCTTACCGCGATCCCTGAATTTTTCACTTTCATTCTTTCTTTCAAGAAGCATTTCTACGGGATTTTTAACGTTTAATTTTTTGATTCTTAACTATTTCGATAATGGAAAAATATTCGACACTTAACCAGAATGTAGGGAGCGAGAAACGAGAGAACTTCTCTTTCCAGAGAACTCGAAATTTTCCTGTCGTTTCTGCGATTCGGAACTCTCGAAACCTTGATAAATAAGTCATGAGAATCTCGTGACGCGAATTTCTGTTTATCTAACGTTTAATAATCGCGTTAATTGCGTTTACATTTATTTTAGATTCGCTTTAATCGGTACGATCTCGCCAATGCGAACCGATTGTATTAAGAACAAATAAAACATACAAATCTAATTTTCCAATTTTCTGATAAGAATTTCAGATTTTAATTTCCGATGAAATAAGTACTACTTAAGAAAAAAAATAAAAAGAAGGAGGAAACAAACATTCCGAGTTTCGAAACCTTGGAAAGTTTTGCGCTCGAGTTCCGTATATATAAAAATCAGAATTGAATCCATCTCGGAAGAAAAAGACAGTTGGATCGGAAACGGCCGGAAGAACGTAGGCGAGCTAAAAAAATATGCTGGAATCGAGAGAGAATTTCGAACAGGTTTCCGTTTCTTTTAGAGCGGAACGAAAACGGTTCTTCCTCGGTCGTTCGAGATGAGTCAGTGGTCGACAAAGAACGCAAGACGCGAGAGTTTCAACAGTTCTGTTATGAATCAACGATGCTGATGCGGTGAGAAGCATTCAGTATCCGGTAGATATGAAACTGGCGAAATATAAATCACATTATTGCTTACGTAAGAGCGAAATGTGTCATCAGCATCATTTTATATCGAGAAAAAAAAAAAAAAAGAGGAAACCATTTGTGACTAACCTCGCGTTAACGTAATTTCGATATGTATCGTCTGTCGACGCGTTTAATTGAAAGATTGAGCTCGCTTTTCATTTGGTTCAACGAAGAGAAGAAAATCTTTTACTTAGACGTATATAATTTTTCTGCGATATTACAGACACGCGCATAAAAGTTACGCAACATGACGAACATTTTGCTCGAAAAGTTCAAGCGTTGCGAACAGAAACGAAAGGTGGACGTCACCGAATGTACTAAAATTATTACGCATCCAAACTGAGACGTAAGTTACAGACGACGTAAATTTAACTAAAGATCTATTCTCATCACACTGCATCGTCTGTGCACGATCGCGATCGATAAAAGTAAAAAGGGGTGGGAAAAAAAAAAGAAGAAGAAGTGGCTACTTTCATTTGCATTGGACGCACTTCTTCAGAGCGGGACGTTGAAATTAAATCAACAGCCTGTTATAAACACTTTTAGTAGCGAAGTGCTTTTGACGTCACGATATTAATGAGGAATAATTATAAGCGGATCTTCGTTACGCCAAGCAATTTACATGGATTTATTCATGCACGAATTTTCCACGTTACAGGCCAACAGTTAGCGAACTCTAATCGAATTCCGACCAAAGGGTAGTAATTTACAATGGACAATTTGCGAAACACGAAGTAAGTTTGCACGCGTGAGCAATGGCACGCGGACAAAGCTGACAGTGAAAAGGACAAGAAAAAGGAAGAATAGGAAAGGAGAAAAATACCGAGAAATCGGAGCAACGTAATGTGCATACTGAAGTTTCTGACTTGGTTTAACGTATGCACAGTGAGCGTAGAATTTCAAACAACGCTATGTAGAATTTGGTTTATTAAATAATTTTTGCTAAACCGCGAGGCTGGTGTATTTTCAAAGGCACATCAGAATACGCATCGTCTAAAATCAGGTACAGTTAGAGTTCACGAAAGTATGCAAAGACCATTTGTAGAAATCTTTTACGAAAATTTTATTACAATTTTATTACAATTTTACACTAAATAATTAATATTTAATAAAAACATTTTGAAATTTCGTTAACGTTGCAACAAGATACGACCATGGTGATTATATCGGTAAAGTTTGAAACAAATCTGAAAATGTATATAGAAACTACGTATAAACAATTATACTATGTATAAAGGGATAAAAAGAGAGTTAATAGCAAATTTGCTAAACAATCATCTATTATCAACGATTTATCAAAATTAACGAAACAAAAGAATCCCCAATTAAACTTCGTGTGCTCCATTCAAACACCTACAAACAATCAATCTGTGATACGAAATTCAAACACGAGCAAAAAATTAAATTAAAAAATTACAATAATTAAAATCTAATAACCCGGCTTCGCCAATAATTATTCTGAATTACGATAATTTACAGCTGACCCTTTTACGTTTTATACATTCTCTTTTATACGAAACTCGATATTAAATCGGTCGAATCGTAATTTGCTCGAAGAGGAGATACATTTTCCAAATACTTCGGTAGACCCGTAACAGCCGATTGTTGTTAAATAATTCAATTATTCGTCCGCACACTTTCCGCATATCAAATTAATGAATACGTAATAATAAACAATTAACAGGGTGGGTTGGCTGTAATGAAATACGCGGCGCGTATTATCGCGATGAGCATTTCGAAACGAATAAAGCTGAAATCGTGGCACGGCGATAGAGGGACGGAAAATAAAATACGCTTGGCTGGAAAAACACTCGCCGGGACACAGAGTTCCGAAAAGCGTGAAAGTAAATCGCATAGGAAGATTAGAGCGAGCTCTCTGCATTTTTCATTCGAGCTGGTTCCGATGCCCGCCGGACACCGTTCGTTCGAAAGCGCGTTATTACTCACAGGTGGACTTCACGGGAATGATTCATTCCTCGTTTAAAGCCGCGAGTCGACGAAGCTCTGCACAATAAGCTCGGATAACGTACAGAGATAGAAAGAAAGCCGAGAGGAAAAAACAGAGCACCACCGACTGACTACTGATATAGCGAGCAGCTCGCTTTAATCTATCATAATTTCGGAGATATGGTACACGGGATAAATGTTGAAGGATCTTATCGATTCCAATTGCAGTCAGATTTATCGTAGCGTGGCAAGACGTGGAACTCGTTTCCATGGTATTAAAATATCGAACTGCTGCCAGCGAAATATGTGAAATTAACACGCCGCAACTATCGAGCCAGTCAAAGTAACTAATATCGGATTTTTTTCTTCTTAATATCGCTAAGAAACGTGCATGTGTCTTCGATCGTATTAACGTTTGCTTTTATTCGGACAGATCATTAAGTATATATTATTCAGTTTCGTGATAATACTTTAATTTCCATGAACTTTGTATGACACGTTTGGATGCGTATCAAAGGTCGGTAGTTCTGGCGTTACGAATATTATCATACAGCATTATTATATAATACGTGTAAAATCTTGCCAAAAAAAAATTGCGATTTGCAATTTTGCGGAAACTGTTTTAGTGCGATTAAAATATCAAATTAGACGTTACTCGTGAAATGTAGAATTTGGGGATTATTCGAAACGTTAAATATTATGGCTCGATGGAATTACATAAAATCTTACCGATTCGTATTAACGAGCGTGTATTACGTTAAAATTTTATCGAATATCTGTTTACTTGTTCGACTGTAATATTGCAAAGGGGAAAAAATATAATTTCGTAATCGATGGAAATTTTACAAGCGGTTCGCAATGCACGCAAAAGAAATCTGTGAAATTCATGAATTGAAATTACGATGTAAAGCATATGCAAAGTAATCCAAGATAAACAGAGTTAATAAGACAAAGTTGGTCCCAAGTAATGTATTTTCCGCTGTCGAATACGTGAGATGAATAAAATTTACCTTTAGACACATTTATAATACATATTATCTATTTGACTCTTTTCAGCTATAAATACCTTCTGAGCCGGCTTTTCATCTTCTCGTCAACTTTGTATTCAAAAACTAGAAAGTATCCAATATTGGCGTCATATAAATATGAATATCGTGCATGCATCTTTAGTTCAAAGATAAACTGTTTCGTTTGAAATACTCGTGTTCATGGCCGTGAAAGGAACGGAGTGTATTCAAAAATATCGAAGCGGTCATTAATATTAACCAGATACTCTTTTAACCAACCTTTTTCAATATTCCATAGAAAATGTCAAAAATGTCATTCTATATCTGCACAAAGTTAGAATCGATTCGATAGACCAACGAAATTTGCAAAATGTTCCAAAAATTCCACTTGATATCTGAATTACTCTCATTAGTCAAATCGAATTAATATTGTTAGCCAAATTTGACAAGTAACCAGTTGATAGTAATAACGAAGTCTCCTGTGTGACATCTCGTAAACCCGTAGAAAAAATCTCTAAAGAGATCTATTATTAACGTAACTGAATAATTTCCCCCCAAAAATCCTCCAACTGTAAATAATACAACTACAAATAATATGCATATGATGCAAAAATTTTAACGAGTGGCTTGTAATTATCACATTATACGCGTAATTTCTGCCAAACCGACAACCTATCTACAATTATCTAATAAATCAATTTTCTTCGAAACGCTTCTTCGTCGAGCCTCCCCGAATCTTCGTACAATTTTAACAATTCGACGAACGTTCCGCGAGGAACCAAGATGAAGTTTCAATCGAGTACGAGACACCGAACGAAAGCAGATCGACAAATAAGCGAGAGGACAATGATGAAAAAGAAGGTAATGGACAGCGCGTGGCGAAAGAGGAAGAAAGAAAAACGAAGGTTAAAGGTCGGACGTCCAATTTGTAGCAGGTCACAGAGAGACGCCTGGGGCCGTGCATGGTACTACGATATTGCCATTGACTGTTACGGTATGACCTGCCATTATTTTTCTTTTACTTTGAGGCGCGGAAAATTGTTTCACCGATGTGCGAGCTGTCTTACGATGGCTATGTTTCAAATACGACAAATTAAACGAGATTGAGCATCGATGGAAGACGCCGGACGAGATTACGAGAAATCTGACGCGAATACGAGGATCTAGAAACGTTTCTAACGTCACGGATTAATCGCCACAATCTCTTTCCTATTTTCTTGTCTCTTAGTATTTGCTTGACGCACACGAAGCGTTATTGTTTTTAAGAAGTGCGAACTATCGATAGGTCGTGGGTTTTATGCATTTCTTGGGAAATTTAAACGCTCCAGAACGCGTAGAATGCGCGTAATATACAAGAAGTTAGCTGTAATACACGCGAGCGTTGATTAATTACGCTGTTAATTCGTAAGATCGCAATGTCTTGCACGAAGATAAATCGTTTATTGGAAGATCGAACGATCTGTTGAAACTTCGAACAAACACTTTGAGCGGTGTATATTAAGCGTACGCTAAAAACTGTTCTCCTGGTATTTAAATACAAAAGCTCGGTAATAAGTTGGCTGAAATTACAATTCATTGTGTGAAGTTGCTTGGTAGTTTTTCAATTACATAAGCGCCCCGGGACTCTTCAATTGCGCAATTTATCCTCGTGTCCGTTGAACTTTACATATTTCTGCATTTTTTAATTCACCGTCGGTAATTACCGCTAACGAAGATGAAGCTGAAAGAATAGCTTGGAGACTTTCACAATGCAAACTCCAATTCCAATACTGAAATGTCTCTTGAAGAGTAATAAGTTTTAAGGTATAAAAATGTAATGCAATATGATTTTCCATGGGGGGGAAAGATACCGCTTTTAATAGTTACGGAAGGATCACGACTTTTGATATTAAATCTTTGTAGGAACTCGTTAAGCCGGTACAAGAACTCTGTTGCGAGTATAAGGAAGTTTGATATAATTCTTCGAGGTGCGGAATAATTACACGGCAACTTTGTAAGACCGAGCCGTTCCAGTTTTAGTTCTATTTAATGGTTTGACGCGTAATGACTTATCGAATATCGTATTTCCCTGTAAAGGTGTTCGTTCTTTAAAATTTCGAGATCAACCAGGAGAGGAACTAGCATTAATTAAAAGTGGCAGACGGCAAACAAAAATAACAATAAATGAAACTTGATCGAATTTTATTAGGTTGTCCGAAAAGTTTCTTTCGCCTTACAAAGAAACAATAGATGCACATTTTTTGTGTTTATGTTATTTTTTTTTTATATTTTTTGTTCTATTAAGATAAAGACCACAACATTTGACAGATTAGGTTTCGTGTTTGTACAAAGATGCATTGTTGAAAAAGAAAGACATTTTTCGGACAACCTAATACCTACTATTTTTATTATTATTTATTCTCTCTATATGTAAATTATTAGTTGTTATATTTTTTAATCAAATCTAAAAGTTTTTTATTTACTATCGTGTCCATCATACGCAAATAAGTATATTTCTCGTAAAACATATTCATGAACGACGAAATATTTACTATAAAAAGATTATAAATACAATTTATAAACAAAGTTCTACCTACTTAATCGCGTAATTCGATGTTCGCAACGATAAAAGTTTGAGTCTAATTTTCGTAGAAAAGGGTTGAACCTATCGGCACAGATGCGTGGAAGCAAGGGAACAAAAGTTGGGGAATTAACGAGATCAGCGCAAAACAAACGAGGCATCTCGCGCCGTGACTAATTGCCCTTCGAAAATGAATTATCGGACAATTCACGAAGCTGTCCAAAGTTATACACGCGGCGTTGATATTTGCTTATCTATTTGGTTATCGATTAGCTCCTTCTACCAGTATCGAATACTGATTCGCCTGTACGTACGGTGATTCACGAAAGTACTTGAACATTTTCCATAGGAAATTCTATATTATATATATTTCGCGCGTTTCACGAGATACCGCTATTATGAATCTATTGGCACAATTTGAAATCTACCTGAGAGTGTTCAAAAATCTTGTGATTTCCATATTCCTAAAAGATTGTCTGCAAGGATTCGAACATTTCCGTGAGCCTGTGTACGTGTACGATAATCGTCATCGTGAATTACACAACTCGTCAGGCTAGACGCCTCTGGTATGGAGACTGAATTGGATTTGCGCGTAATCCGTCACCGTGAAAGCTAAATCTAAGAGATATCGAGCGGACGAATCGCTTCGAACAGAGCCGTAAATCCACTGTAATATTCGTCATCCCCTTATATTAGCCCCTATTCTGCTCACAGCTTAAAGATGCGCGTCAATCAACGCGTTACAAATTTATTGCCAGACACTAACGAGCGTGTAAACATAGCGCAATTCTTTTCATCGATGCGACTTTTTGTCGATTAATTTTCACTCCTTAACGAATCACGAAATTTATCGTTTTTCATGCTACCTTTAAGGCGATTAAAATTCACTGGTCCGTTGTAACAGGTAAATCACACACCTCGTAACGTGCAACTAAGCTATTCTTTTAGTCCTAATAATTTTTGGTATTAGGTTGTCCGAAAGTTTCTTTCGTTTCACAAGGAAATAATGGATACACAACATTTGTCGTTTTATATTATTTTATTGAATTTTGTACGATCCATTTTGTTCCACTTCTATTTTTACGGTCGTAAGTAATTCAATAAAATAATATAAAACGACGAATGTTGTGTATCCATTATTTCCTTATAAAACGAAAGAAACTTTTCTGACAACCTAATATATTACATAGAATATATGTTTCTGAATCTCATCCATGAGAATTGTTTTCATCCTTTCAACTCGTGGATTTCGATACGTAAAAACAAAAAGTATGCATCGATTACTTTTTCCTCGAGAAATATATTATACGTTAACCGCGTTAAAATCAGCGATTTATTATATCTATTATTCTTTTTACTAGTAATTTACTAGAATTACATACGTGCAATGTAAATATAAAATTTTTATTGGTTTCTTGGCTTTATGCGAGTGGCTGAATCGATATCAGCTTTTAACAACTTTCTCATTTGAAACGGAAAAGTTTCGAGCGTTGATGATTTTTCAAAAATTCTACATGTTCTGGCGCTGTTTTGTTAGGACCAAAAAAGGTCTGCAAATATCCATATTTTTGAGATATCTCCGTACATTGATTACACATCAGAAAATGTTTGCAGCTTTTTATATCAAAATTGTTTTACATGGCAGAATATTCGACGTATCGAAGCTAATGAACTACTACACGAACGTCAAAGTAAATACGGCGCTGCGTAGATATATTTTTTAGTCACTGCGTGTGTGGCGTTAGCGTTTTGTGTACACATCGTCCATGTTAAAAGGTTTTTGCAAATTTGATGGAACAGTAACGCAGCGAAAGAGATTAAAAATTATTATAAAGTCTTCTCCATTGACAGAGATAATCTGGTTTGGATATGAATGAGAGATTTCGCCTCTTAACTGCAGATAACCATCATTTTTTACTTTATTAATCGAATATGAATTACATTAATGATATTTGAGGAAAGATAAGTTTTCAATCACGTAACGCTTCCATTAGTGCCTTAACTCATGTATCGACATAATTTGTTCCTTGCGATTAAAAAAAAGAAACATGACACGAGAAAAACTCTAATTGTCAGGTAACGTTAACTACAGATTTCCTCTACGTTAACTACGTACCGCTAGGAAATACATTTTACGATAATACGTTTCCTTTAACGTTAATCGATTCAATCTTAGATATACGGTGTGTCGCGGAATAATTGTCAAAAATTTTGGGAGATTTTTTTGAAAGATTATTATCAGGAAAAATTGTCATAATTATATTTTCGCTTGTAACGCTATTATTATTGCCACAGTGGAATTATAAGTTTAGCACAAGATGGTTCCCAAGAAATTTTACGAAATTTTCTTGCAAGATGTTTCGTGCAACGAACGTTATATCCAGATATTATACACCAGTTCCCGCATTTATCTCGTTTTTTAGAAAAAAACTAAGTACCTGTACCACTTCCTCGCTAAACACTTCGTACGCCTGATAACAACCTGTGTATTTAAATAACAAGCTAAGGGATAACAAACAGCATAAAGTAAGTTGAGAATATTTACGTTTGCTAATGTGCAAGAAAAAAGAAAGAAGTAAGGATATTCCAGAAAACCACTATAATTCTAAGTATGATAACGCAATTAATTTCAACCAAGGAATAATCACATCTACGATACGCCGCATAATGAAACGTTGTCAACCGGGGAGTCGAGATAATACTGGAAAAAAACAGTTGAAACAGACGAGAACAGGAAGTTGTTATACCATACAAGGAGACGGGTGTCCACGGTACAGTGACAACGCGTTGCATAATCCAAATTGCATTTTGCACTGGCGCGTACCTTCGAGTCTTTCGTTTTTAATCCGCAACTGGTCATCATTGGGCCATAGGTGTTCACAACGATCTGGTTTAGGTTACTTGATAGCAGTCGGATCGTTTAAAAAATTTTATAGAACGATAGAGATGTATTTTTGGGAACTTCAGTAATTTACTTATTTAATTAAAAATGTTATACTTTAGTCGTTGGCAGTCGTAGTATTAATTTTATCTTGTATTTGAATTTTAAACGATCAAAGCCATTAATTATTTGAAGTCTGAGCGACATTTTGTATTAACTGGCTTATATTCGATAATCCACTTCGAAATGTTATTCATAATCTCGATCTATTTTCATATCTTTCATATTTAAACAATGACGTATTTATGTTAATATATGTATTTTCGTTATGCAAATTTATGACGCAAAAAGAACGTGGTTTAGGTGTACGACCGAATTAAAAAGAATGAAATGAAATTAATGGTGTTTGTCAAGTAAAATATAAATACAAGATAAAATTAAACATTCCGACGGAAAAAGAGTATAGTTATTATTTAAGAATTACATTACATTCGATCGTGAATAACTCAAACTGTGTCGCGTAGACATATAACTATAATAAATATAACTGTAAATTCATGTCTTGAAAGCAAAGCATCTTTGAAAGCAAATGAAAGAATTAACCGTAAATAGGTCAATAAATATTACAGCGAATAATCTGCCTTGAATATTTTATATATTTATATACATCGCGCGGATTTTATACATCTTTAAACTTCCTACAAATTCTCAACCATCCACAATGTAACATCACGACGACTGTGGAACGTTAAAAATTCCCTCTTCGACACCAAAAGGGAAAGAAACGCACGGTTCAGAGAAATTGTTCGAATATTTTCATCGATCGGATTCGAGACATCTTATCGTCGCTAGTTCGTCGCTCGATAACGAGTTTCCGTGAGTTTTCGACTGCATCGCGATGACTCATAGCCAAAGTATCAGCACATTCAACGATATCGTGGATTTAAAGTTTCCAGGGCACGTTAAATAAGAGAACGTGAAATGGTCTGTTGATAAAAATGGAGTACGGTTTATTGATTAGATGCATTTCTGAAGAATTAGGAGAAGCATCGAATGTTTAATAGAAGAGTTCGGAAGTGTCTGTTGGATATAATGGATTTGTTATCGCTTCAACATTGTTTCGGAGAAAGTTAAGATGAATTTCAGATAAGGCGGGATTAAAGCACGATAAGCGGCAGCAGCGGAATATATACGGATTACTTGAAAATTTTAATACGTTATTGGAGAAGCGAGTTTCGTTTACGAACGCGTATATTGAGAATATTATGGCTCGTATCGTCCTTTCCCGCTCGAAACGTTGCATAATGAATAATACTATATGGAATTTGTGAGTTATGGTAAATGGATATGGTTTCGTACAAATAATGACATAAAATATTACGTAACTAATGACCTATCGACGTTTATTTATTCTATTTATTTCGAATAACGATAGAAGAAGAAAATTTCCCAAAAATTTCTTAATAAATATACGATATAATTTTTTAAAAAATATAACCCATAGAGAAAAGAAAACAAATTCTAGTATAAACAAAAAATTGATAAACTCTCTTCGGATCGTAGAAACCGTCTAGAAAGATAAAAAATTTTTTAATCGATTATTAAATATCCGAACGTGATCCACGAATTCCGAAATCTGCAAGATCCGAATCGTCGGTAAAACAGACGTTCGTATCGTAGATGGCGACACGAACCACTCGATTTCACTCGCTGCGCTGCTTAAAATATCTAATTAGATAGGAGAAAGGAAATCTCTAAACGGAGTTATCGAGCTATCGCAGACAAGTTTAGGCGAATTTTAAACGTCAAAATGAATTGCAAACCACACCTGCAATTTTCGAACATTGTCGAACCAGATTGACGAAAACAAATCTTGCCAGATCATCAGATAGATCGTTCTTCGTTATCTTATCGATAGATCTATAATTAAGGGAACCATTGTATCTAAAATTTCTCAATGAACGACTTTTACGTAGCTATTTCGAGAAATTCGATTGTTCAATGCTACGTTTGTTCACAGATTAGATTAAAACAGCTGGTACAACTTTTGTTTCGAAATGAACCATACGAATTTAAATAATTAATTAAAATAATAAACTCTGGGAGTTATTTAAACATAGATTTTTTATTTCTTCGTATCATCGTTATGTAATAATTCTATATATTGTATTGGATGAAGCAACAGAGGTATTATTCCAACTTTATAATTCACGATTTCCATTAGGCGACATACTTCCTTTCAATTTTCATTCAATTCCATTACGAGTTTCTAAAATCCTTCCTGTTCTGAAACTGAATTTCCAAATATCACGACTTCGCGTATTGTATTATATTGAATATGCTAACAGAAGTACAATATAAAATAAGAGAAAAAATGTAAAGCCGAAAGTTCGTCCTAAGTAGAAATAATTTTATTATTTATTATACCCTGCATAATAAATAATCAAAAATAAATAACACTAACAGAGGTATTATCTCAATCTTGTAATTCGTATAGATATACTTTCCACCGGATGCCATACTCCTATTCAATTTACATTCAGTTTCACTGCCAGTATTCGAAAACATCGCCGTTTGAAACTTTGATCAATCTGCATTTCCAAATGCCACAGTTTCCACTAAAAATGTCAGCCTTTTATCGAACTCTACCTTCGTTGCAACTACAAATACCCAAAAATCTCTCTTGAAACTTTTATTAAACACCATCGCCGAATGTTACAATATTCGCTAAAAATCTCACGCTTTTATCGGCCCACGATGAACTTCAATCACATTCGTAAACCCTTCGACTGTCGATATTTCATATTTCTCAAACAATTTCCCTCTGAAAAGCACCCTTTTCCTCCAAACACTGAACCAATCACGCAACCCTCCACTAAATAGAGCGATCGCCGGATCGTCCCACGTTTTTTTTTTTTTTTTTTTTTTTTTTTTAATCTATACCAACTGAACTAAAATCTACACTCTTTTATTGTCTTTTAATCTAAACTAATTAAAGTAAAACCTACGCTCTTTCATCGACCCACGTTGAAGAGAATCCAAAATTTCTCAAACAATTTCCCTTCGAAAAGGGACCTAAACACCGAGCCGACCATGCAACCATCCTGCCAAACAAAGTGAACGCTGCATCGTTCCGCGTTTTTTAATCCAAACTAACCGTATTCAAATCTCCGCTCTTTTGTCAAGTAACGATAAATCTGCCCAGAACTTTTGAAAATCCCTCGACTCGCGATATGCCATATTTTTCAAACAATTTCCCGTTCCCGAAAAACACCTCCCTTCTTTCCCAAACATCGAATCGATCGTGCGACTGAAAAAGATGGAACCCAGACAGAAATTTTGTCCACCTACCAAATATCATAACGACTATACTACACCTTTGATATTTCACACAGATTTTCATCGTGGAACCATCAGATTTCTCGCGAACGTATAAAAATCCCCGATCTAACAATCGGAAATTTCAAAGTCCCTTTGACTCCGGATATCCCATATTTCTCAAACAATTTCCCTTGGGAAAGTACCCTTCTTTGCCAAACATCGAGCCGATTATGCAACCCTCCGCTAAATAAAAGGATCGCCGGATCGTTCAGCGCTTTTTAATCCTGCAAATAATCGCGCGCGTAATCGCGATCATCGGGGCGGATCGAGAGAGGAGCGCAGCGACGCGAACGTCGAAAACTCGACGCGGGCATAACACACGCCAGGAGAGGAACTATTGATTAACTGTCTGGCACGTTGCGTCTCGAGTCTGGACAGCATTGTCTTTCATTATGCGATATCGCCGCCGCATCCGGAATGGTTCGCGAGCATAACGTGGCAAAGCAGCTAGCCGAAGCGTCCGTCGCAGCGCACAGACGCTCTTCCTCGCGCTTACGTGCGCACGTTTCACGAATGTGGGACAAACCGGTCGGAAAAAGAGAAATTCGCGTCGTTCGTCTGCGTCAATTCCTTGCTTTTCTCCCTTGTCCCCTATAATAGACCGTTATTTCCCCTGGTTTTCAGCCGACAGGCAACGGGAATTGAAAAAAAAAAAAAAAAAAAGAAAAAAAGAAACACCGCGAGACCTGGAAACACATGCCACGTGTCATGGAAACGACAGAATGAATTAGTTTATCGATTTCGGTTCCGCGGAATGAAAATAGATACTGTTTGGAATCGTTGTTCACGGTATCGCTGCCTTGCTTCGAAAGCGATATATTTTGCAAAATGTTTTCTCTTCCTCTTTTGGAATTTTTGTGCTCGAGGTTTCGCTGTCTTTCTTTTTTCTCTATTTTTTTTCTTTTTTTCTTGTGGTTGAATTATTAGTACGGGAAAGATTTTTAGGGTTTTTTATGGTTACGAAGATGATAGTAGCTTCACTGAGCGATTGAAATGAAACTTGATTCCGATTTATATATCGCAAACGCATTTCGAAAGTGTCACGGTACAAAATAATTTCTGGCAGGAAACAGTCAAGCGTTAAAAATGGAAAATTATACGAATATTCGACTGCTAGTTTCCGCAGTCTGTTCTCTTTGTCGAATTATACGTTTCAGCAGGAATAAGCTTTTTGCAAGCTTCCGAATAATTCTCACAAATATTTGACATTCTATCTTTTTCTGAGAAACTTGTTTCAGCTATTTCACTTTTGAAATACACGTGCGATATTAATATCATTCTTCTTGTTGATAAATGAATCGTTTAGAAGTCGTACGAATGCACTTGTTAAATTGAACAGCGAAGAGAAAAGGCAAAGATACTACAAACGTTATGTTTTCGTAATTTCTGTAGAGTTTACCATTATCCGTGCCATTTGCCGAGATAATAACGCGAATAGCATGTATGGAACGTGCAGGTGGAGATTAAAATTGAACTCTAGGGTCGTTTTTAAGGCGGAAAATGTACATGTTAACTATAAAGATTATATGTGTAGGAGTACTTTGCCTCCGATTAATTATTGTAATGGAGCGTAATGTTCCCTTAGTAAATTGATTCGTGTAAACGATACTTCAAAAACAACTCTTTTAAAACGGACTTTTGCCACTTCTTTTTCAAGACTTTTATAAGCTTGACTTTGCAAGAACGCGAGATCTGAAAATTACGAACTCCAACTGCTTTCAACGCGAATTAAATGAAGCGCAGTTCGCTGTCCGAATTAATAATCTATCTTCTTGAAATATGAGTTTCGATGTTCCAATTTCTACCATCCACCCATATTCTGTTTCGATATTATATTACATCTCTTTCATTTAATTAACGATACTGATATCTAATTTCTATAAAAAAAAAAAAAAATTATACTCCAACTTTTTAATTAATTAAAACCTTCCATAATATACATTCACACAAGCGTACTGAACTTCGTGAGAAAGTCAGTATTTCAAATCTTGCAAAAACTGTATGCATACATTTCATAGCTACGAGAGCAATCCTACAGAATAATAACGATACGATCATAAACGAGCCAAATTTCTGCATATCTCAGAGCTTTAAATTTATACCGAAACGAGGTGAAATTTTAAATGTCATTTTTATACATGTCCCCTTTATTTAATCAACAATACCGATATATAGTTCCTAAAAGAATTACTCCAATTCCTTTATGCATCTTTATAAAAACGCGCCATGAAACGAAATCATAGCGCGTAACTCATTCAGCGCGTGCCGAATCGTCGAGATTTAAAAGCTTCCGAAAAATAAAATCCACAAAATGCTATAAAATAATAAAAATACGATTACAAATAAACGTGCAAAACAAAACGAATAAAATATAAAATAAATATGAGAACAGAAATCCTTCGATAGTTTAGCAAAAGATATTAAACGTAACAAACGATAAAGTCGCAGAAAGGGATTAAACTACCCTCTGATTGCACGAAGTGGCTCCGTCATTCACTTTAAATTTAATCGTTGAACGTGCAAGAAGTTGCAACGCAAGTTACGGTTCGAACCGTGGCAAACGTAAAACCCTGGCAAACTTCCACGGTGAAACGAAGTTTTCGTGCCGCGACGAAAGTTTCCGTGGCGCGAATTTTTCGCCGGTACAGCGCGCAAATTACGACACGATCGTAAAGCAGACTGCGTATGTTTCACGAAATAAAGCTACGTTTCTACTTACGACGATCATCTCGGAGGGCTCGAGAACGAAGCATTCGTTGGGTCTCCTGGCGCTGCCACCAGTCCGCTTGCCAAAGCTGCAACAGAACACGACAGTGACGCGGTTAAAATCTCTCCTTCATGACAGAGGATCGTTCTCGAGTGCTACTTGCCGTGGAAGCTTAGGTTTCATGACATTTTATCGTGCTGGCTTAAATATTTCTCCTCGCCGTATCGAGCGGCGTTGAAAATGAAATAATCTTACTTTTTCACGAAGATTATGTAATTTTAGGTACGGTGGCTAGTATCTTCGGCGCTTTTCTTTCACAGTTGCCGTGCGCTGAATATTCGTATCGATAAGCTAAATATCAAATATTTTTAAATGTACGTGGGTTGACTGACTTCCAACGATTCGTGCTTCGTCGAATTCTAAAAAAGAATTCATTTGCACGAGTATCCGGCAGAAAATGAAAATCGTACGCGAGAAAGAAAAACGTAGTAGCGGCGCATCCACGAAGACGAAACGATCTATCGGAAAGGAAGACGATTTAGGAAATTAAATACAAGGAAATTGGACGTTTCACGTGCTTCTGCGCTAATGTAAAATTTAAAGAACAAAGAATATACAATTTGAATAACAATTTGTCAAATAATTTCCTCGAAACAATGCTCGAGCGCGATAAACACCCTCTCTTTGTAACGACCAGACATCGCCTAAAACACTCGAAACGCTCGAATATTTTCCCCCATCCCAAACCGCTCGCTACGATATTAGTGCGCAACATTCTCTACGCGCATCCACAAATTAGCGACAATTTCGCTCGCTTAGTGATCCAGGGATATCGACGTGACAACGCGGAACAATTTCGATTTTATCGGTCCTTCGTTAAAGGGTTACAAGCAATGACCATCGAACGCGCGCTATAAATTTCTTTCGCGCAACAATAACACCAGGGTGTCCCGAATACGGGACGGGGGTGTGTTCCATCGACACGGAAGTCATCGTCGGAAATGCAATTTATCATCGAAACTCTCGTCCACGATACAATATCCTGCAGCAAGGGGTGGCAGGACTCGCGTAAATACATCCATTGTTACGGTATTCTGGCTTTTAAATGTTTACGATCTGCCATAGAACGAGCCATCGACAGATGTTTCTTTCCCTGCCCTACGTTCGAACTTCTCGAATTAGCCAGGAATTCACAGTTACAGTGGCTGTAAACGGTATTGGGGCATATTCCTCTTTCCCAACGAAAGTGTTCTATTAATACCAGGTTCGTTTCATTTCCGAAGTATAGTCGGAAAAATATATTTCAGCCGAGCTAAGAAATTTGGCCTTATGATTCGCCAAATTTCCGTACGATTTTTCAACGATCCAAGTGATAGACAGTGAAATATGTCGGCCATACGTTCCTACCATTTCTTCAGCTCGGCTTGATATCTTCGATTGTAATTATTTTATCAAAACATTCTCGATTATGCTTATCGCGCGTATATTAATTCACTTTTCTTATTCGATCATTTCCTCGTTTTTAGTATTTCGTCTTTCGTTACCGAAGTACACGATATTTCTTTTTATCGTTTCGTTATTACGTTAAACGTTAACGGTGTCTTATAATGTACGACAGATTTGACTATTCCATGCAAGTTGAATCTCGAATGACTCGAACAACCCTACCTCACTCTATCAAATTTTTGTAATCGTACGAAAGTATAATACCGTTGAATTGTGCGAAATTTAATATACTTGGACCTAATTAAATTGGCGATGCAAATGCCAATAATCAATTTAGTTACATGGCAATATTTTTGATAGCCACTGTACCTTTGCTACAGCTGATTCTAGGAAAATTTCCCGTGGCTGCGCGAGAATCGAGGGTCGAACAATACAGATGCTCGTGAACTTGGTTTCTGGCATAATTTTCCCCTTGTACTTGGAACGTGTATTATTCTATACAGAGAGACATATATTTCTGCATACACGCATACGTGTGTGAGCACGCGCCTATATATGTATATATATATATATATATATATAATATAGAGATTGCTGGAAATACAAGGTGTTCTCGAAATATTGGCAGCAATTTTCCGCTGCTATTTCGGTAATCCCATTCACACGTGGGTATATTGTGTAAATACAGATTTGTAGACCTTTATCGAGCTACCTTTTCGAATCAGAGCTGCCTGGCTTAATTTAGTTTAACGTAGCTTGGTTTAGCGCGAATCGCTTTCATAGGCAAGCAAGATATAAATATATAGTAAAGTATCTAGCGCGAGAATTAACAGAGCAACGTGGCCGGATAAAGGAATTTTCGGTACAGGCATAATACTACATTCTCCTGTAATGATCATTTTAATTCGTAGAATTGGAACGTTTTACCGATAAGAATTCGTTGTTATTTCTATTTCAGGAGTAACGCAGACACTTCTGTGCGTAACATAGAGAACGTACTGGGAAGTGTTTTTAGAAAATAAAATATTTAATTTCTATTAAAAGATATAATCTTGTTCTATAAATTACTCCGCGATACCCAGAAGAAGCATAGTTAACAGAAAATAAACTCTAATTCGCGACAACGTATTTCTCCGCTCTATTGCTACCTGCTAATAGCCATTAACCAGCAAAATTTCATCGAAATCGATATATAGTTGCCTCACGGGGGCTAAAACGTAAATTCAGGATTGAAATTATCATCCAAGAGAATTAGCCGGCAGCCCAAGTCCCGCTGTATCGTCTCTACCGATGCTAATCCATTTACCTTAATAAATTATGATTTCTGCCAGGTACACAGCTACCGTAGGATCTAGCCTCCAATTAAGGTAATTAATGTACGACGAACATGCAACGAGTCGTTGGAAAAGCTCGTGCTTCCGAAGAAATCTCCTCGCGTTGCTTCACGTTTAAGCCCGATGAAAATAGGACAGAACGACGGCGTGCCTTCTTCCAACAGTATGAAGATATTGGAATCGGAGAATTCTTCTTTCAGAGGCTCGAAAAAGGAAAAGTATCGGCGTCTTCATCTTTAACGACATTGTTCTGAAACTTGTCTAATGTATCCTTTGAGTTTGAGTAATTCCTCTGTTGCCTAAAAAGCTGATTCATTTCCTTGGAAATAGTTCCTAAATATAGGTATACCGTGTTCCTGGTAGTAATTTTAGTAAGCATTTCGACGTATTAATAAAGGATTCCGAAGGAAAAAGGCTTGAAATAAGCAGTCGTTTGGACTATTTCGTTGGTTTTATGTTAGAAATCCTGCTAGTCGCCTACTCGATCTGTTATAATTTTCATTTGCTTCTGGACGGAAGACACAGAGGGTACTCGGAAATGGAATTAGAAATGTGGAAAATGGCGGATGAAACGAAGAGGAGAGAAATTGTTGAAATATTCTGGTCCAAAAAGCTACTGCGATTTTAATTATTTAGATAACACTTATCGCGAATCAAATAAATACAAATTGGTACGACGTATCAGAGTTAATCTGCTGGATAAATCGTATTTAGAATCTTATTTATCTATTGCGTAACTGATCCTTCTGATATAATCTAGCTGTATTAGAAATTCTGCTAGTCGCCCACTCGATCTGTTATAATTTTCGTTTGCTTCTGGACGGAAGACACAGAGGGTACTCGGAANATGGAATTAGAAATATGAAAAATGGCGGATGAAACGAAGAGGAGGGAAATTGTTGAAATATTCTGGTCCAAAAAGCTACTGTGATTTTAATTATTTAGATAACACTTATCGCGAATCAAATAAATACAAATTGGTACGACGTATCAGAGTTAATCTGCTGGATAAATCGTATTTAGAATCTTATTTATCTATTGCGTAACTGATCCTTCTGATATAATCTAGCTGTATTAGAAATTCTGCTAGTCGCCTACTCGATCTGTTATAATTTTCGTTTGCTTCTGGACGGAAGACACAGAGGGTACTCGGAAATGGAATTAGAAATGTGGAAAATGGCGGATGAAACGAAGAGGAGAGAAATTGTTGAAATATTCTGGTCCAAAAAGCTACTGCGATTTTAATTATTTAGATAACACTTATCGCGAATCAAATAAATACAAATTGGTACGACGTATCAGAGTTAATCTGCTGGATAAATCGTATTTAGAATCTTATTTATCTATTGCGTAACTGATCCTTCTAATATAATCTAGCTGTATGAAAGCTCTACCCTAATTACATACATCAATAACCACCGTGGGTTCCAATTAATTAGAATCCCGATTAATTTTCAACAGCGCAAATTCGATATTCTGTTAATGTTGCTGTTAAGAATATAGACATTTACACTAAATAGCACAATGCGATAGAACACAAGCAAATAATACCTACAATTAATTAATACCTATCAGAACAGATACAAAGGAGATACCAAAGCTGAAGGTATTACAGTACAATACGGTTATTTCGTTATAATGCTGTAATAATATTATCCGAGTTAGGAGATGCAAATTTGCAGTTTCGTAGAAACACGGATATTCAAAGGCTACAAATGCAGGACGACGTTTGCTTGCATAGTAATGCATGATACGAATTATTATACATTCGTTTGCAGTTAGTTCCCGCAATATTATGATCTGAACTTTGATACGGGCTTGTAAGATCGAAGAACATATCACGGTATCTCGAAGACAACGTAAGACTCGTAACAAGCCATTGGATATTTCTTTGCTTTGGCATTAAGGAATTTTAATATATCTCTGTCCAAGAATTTCGTAGAACAAACGCCAGATTGCAAGAACTAATTGATAGCGCGAAAAGTCAAAACTACCAAACTGAACTTCGCCACGAAACCAATCCATGTTTATCGCAGTGAAACTAAAATTCGCGCAACGAGCGTGTCTCGATGTTATGAACCAAGAGATTAAAACAACTAACAGAAACGCCCCTGATCCAGAAAGTTAAACGTAGCTGACACAGATTACTCTCCAACTTCGTCCAACTAACGCTTCCTAAACAGAAATCCATTACCGATGGCGTTAGACTCCACTTTTGCCGAATTTCAGCTTCCAGTTCCAACGTGGCTGAACGTTACAAACCAAGGAATTAAACCAGTGGTGCAAGAACATCCCTTAACCGAATGAAACGCAAATTACACTTGGGCCTCGTGGAAGCGACGTTTCCTAAATACACTCTCCCATCGCCAATACGTTTTACTCGATTTAACAATCCGTTTTCCCACTCGCACCCCATTGCTTGCTCGATACTGCATCCGCCTCTCGTTCCTCCAACACCTTAACCGATCCTTCTCTTTCAACGCCTCGACAGGGCTCACAGCACGCGTAAACTCATCCGAGAAATCGACGTCGACGTGCGAGTACACAGCTCTACGCTGAACGTAAATCTGACGGTGCGGTAATACGAATGAAGGGAATATCGACAGCCGTGTATCAAACGCGATTCAACCAGGATCGACTGGAGACTTTGACGGCTGAAGGAAGGTTTTCCAAGGTTCTTGACCTCTCTCGTTTCATCCATCTACCTTTAACGCAGCACGCGTAACGTATATACGTGGCGCATCTACGCAGGGTGCTGTATAACGTACGAGTAATATAATATCTGAGAAATTGATTTCGATACTCGAGAAGAATGAGAAACATTACTTATAACAGACGTGTATTCTTTTTCATCTTGGCTGCGAGATTCGATGATTTCGCGGTCCTATCGCTTGCCTTCCACCACCTGGTTCAAATTCATTGGATTTTTATTCGCGAGGATACTCGATAAGATTTCAACTTTAAAGAATCTCAGAGAGTAGCGGGAGAGTACGCGGTAACCACATCAACGATAAGACGTTCCCGTGCATTCGTTGAAATACAGAATAGTTCTTCGAAGATGATCAAATACGAAATAACAGAGAACACGAAGTAACGATGAAGCTAACAGTAGAACACGAAGCGTATTTACCGTCGAGAGTGGATCGATAAGTAATTCAGGACTGATTCGATGTAGATCTGCGAGCTGAAAGAAACTATTAGGTTGTCCGGAAAGTTTCTTTCGTTTCACGAGCAAACAATAGACGCACAACATTTTTCGTTTTGTATTATTTTACCGAATCACGTACGATCCATTTTGCTCCGTTTCTATTATTACGATCGTACGTAATTCGATAAAATAATATGAAACAAATATGTCGTGCGTCCGTTGTTTCCCCATAAAACGAAAGAAACCTTCCGGACAACCTAATAGATAAAAATTCCCTGATTTCCAACCGAGTCGATCTCAAATTGCTCATCCGACGATTCTCCGCGAGTAAAACTCTCTCAATGAACGTGTAAATATTCTTTTCTCATATATTCATGTTCAACGCCACCCAAGCTTTGACAATCTATGGTCTACATATTACGGAACGCCCTGTATATTTAGGTGTGACCACGCACACAAGTATAAGATTGGATAACACGTGCGTCACGTGTGCGTGCAGCGCGGAAAATTGAATTCGACGTGGATCACGCGGACCGGCTTCTCCATCTCGCAACCCCGTCGCGAGTTAACCCTATAACGTCACCCCGTTGCTGATACGCATCCTAGCGATTATGGTCGTTTCGTTTATGGACGGGCCTTGTCCGTTTCTCCGACGTTACGTCCTCGTTGGGTTTCTTTTGCGGTTTCTCCGGCTCGTTTTACGTCCCTTTTTTTTATATGTTTTCAACGTTTTCTCCGCGTTTGCATTCGCTTTGTCTTAGGGTTTGCAAAAAACGAGGGTTTTGTTGAATGAGAAATGATTCGCGATACCCTTGGGTCTCGTGATCGAGATCATGGTTTTGTGAGATTAATTCTGCTCCGTTCTGATGGAATAGACTTTCAGTTTTATCTCTGGTGGCGGGAGAGAAAGGTTTTTATGGTATTTCTCGTGAAGTATGTTAAATAGGAAGATATCGCTGGAGCGCGTTCAGGCTCGTTAAGCACGAATTTATTAAAATTGAAAACAGGTAGCTTATTCTTTTATTTTCCAGTTGTACTAAAAGTTAAATGAAACAGACAGTAGGGAAAATACACAGACTTACTGGAAAATATCTTGCCCGATAAAAATAGAACGTACGTTCGTAGATCCGCTTAAATCGTTTTAATAAGGCAGAGAGAATCGTCGTAAATTCATTGTCTAATAAAACGATGAAATAAGATCTACGTTACTTTTCAGAGGGAAGTTACGCGGGATTTCATTATCGGTACGATCTTGCAACGAAATTAGGTTCAATGATGTTTTACGATCGTCAAATGAAATCCTGTACGATCTCTCAACTGAAAATTGTGTGCGTGTGACGTGAGATCTACCACTCACACCGGTACAATAATGTAACCATCAAATCTTAGTTCGTTTTACTTGCTCCGATTTTAACAAGTTTTCACTCGTAAGACAGAGAACCGATCGAAATTTTCACGATTAAATTTCTTACAACGCGCGCACAGTTAAGTTGATATTGTAACTTAATATCTCGCAAAATTGGTATTTTAATAGCAGATAACAGATACGAGACATACATAACAGTTAGCAGTTAGATAGGTAACAAACAGTGGATATCCAAGGGTGAAACGAGATTGTGTGCGTTAGTGGATGAACGTGCGTGTAGATGACTAAGCGAGAATGCAAGACAATAAAGGAAATAATTGTAAACCGAGTTCCTTGTATAGCCAGATGTCTGAGAATAAACTATACTTACTACTGTTATTAGTACTTTTGATAATTTTGCTCCCATAATAAAGAAGATTAAAACATTTCAGAAGAAGAATTAAAATATTTTATTACGAGCTTTCCCCATTACTCTGTCTCTATTTTCCCTAATAACGTTCGAAGAATGTCCGTAATTTCGCTGAGAAAGTGTCTCTGTATTCGAGAAACGCTACTGAGCCATTTGAACCTCCGACACTCGCATGCCAGAACGGATTTCCTTGGTCACTTGGTGACATTACATACTCCATTTAACACGACTGGCTCTCGAACTTAGTCGACTTAATGAAATATTTCAGCCGGCTCTGTTACCTCTATCAGTTCCCTGAGCGACTCGTTTTACGCTACCAAGTAAGTATAACTGCTGCCAGTAGGCAACGAAATAACGAAAATGAGAAAAGTTTCTTCCTGGGTTTTACGTGTCAAAAGGTCTTCCCACGACCTCGTGAGGCAGTTGGTCCCGTTGGATCTCATACACTCGAATAATATCGACATTTAGGAAAATTACCTTCGAACAGATTTTACAACTCCTTAGTAGAATATGATAGAACTTTTCAATTCCATGAAAAAGGTCTTTATAGAATTCTTATGATATGATATCTTATGATATAATTATAGAACAGATGACAGAGAAATTCATTGTTTCTGAAAAATGTTCATTTGTAACGCAATAACGCTTTATGCACTTGAGTAGTACTTGCATTTAGAAAAATTAGTTTCTAATGAATTTTAAGAATTGCTAATCATCACTGTAGCAATTTAGAGATTTAGTAGAAGACTCTTTACAAGATTATGTTTGTAATTGGATTTTACGCATTCGAGTAAAGGATATTTAGATCTAAGAAATTCTCTGGTGCATTTTAAGAATCATTAATTATGCTTTAATTATATATATATATATAAAATATAGAAATTGCAGATTTCAAATAGAATTTTATAAAAACAAAAGAAACGAGAGATCACGATTTTAAATTTAGATTCGATCTTCTTTCTCTTGGTTTCCCTAATTAATTAAACATAAAGTCTTCTTCTATGGATTGCGCATACGCGAATAACGATTCTATTTAATCAAACACGTTGAAATCACTCATAAACGCTTTCAAACGTCCATCGTTTCTCTACCTCTCCTCAAAGCCGCGCGACGCTTCTGATATTTGAAGGATCGCTCATCTCCGCGTCGTATCTTTCCCCAACAATAAATTTGACATTTATCAAGCACCTTTTCACCTGTCCCTCTCTTTCCCTTTTTGCAGTCCACCTTACAGACCTGTAACTTCGTAGCACACGTCTTGTTCTCCGTATTCTTGTTCTCGCTGCACGCTCGTTTATTTTGATTTCCGGCCGACTGTCAAGCTCGGCCTCGCAATTGTCGGCTTATTCCATCCCAGGCGATTTCGATAGTCGAAAGCCGAGTTATGTCGTTAAATTTCAATCAAGGTATCGCTGGTTGGCAGCGCGTACGACACCATGTAATTTCACGTGTCGTATATTTCGTACCGACGAACGGGAATGAAGAAACATAAAAATAAAAGGGGCCGAGTGTGGGGGAAAGAGAAACAGCGAGGAGGAAAGGATCGGACAGAGGATATACGCAGGCTGGCTGTCGCGCTTTTATGGAGATTAATTGAAATATATTCAGATTGTAACGTACGTCCGTCCGAACGACCGCGTTACGCTGATTTATACCGCGGATAAATTTTTGTTACGACGTTGCTTCAATAAAAGATGCACCGTCAGCGTGCACCGATTGCCCGTTAACGCGCGAAGAAAACGCCGATTTACGCCCAGACCTTCGTTTCTGCTCTCTTACATGGAAATTGCGTCAACATCAACTTGACAAACCGAACAACGTACCAAATATCCAACGAGATAACGTAATAACAGACGCCGCTGTCATCGAAAGAGTCGAACGGTGTAGAGTTTGAAGCATCGAATAAATGATTGATTTATTGCTAGGTGTAGTATTGCGCGTGGGATTGGATATTTTGTATGGAAAAAATTGGTTGATAATAGATAATCCATTGTAGGGCGCAGGGGGTGTACGAGAGTCGGATTTACTGTTCGGATAATGCACGACCAGGTGATTTATGTTGCATCAGTGTTAATTTACGGTTACTGGTTCGGAGAATTAATTGCCAACTGTGATTAATTTCTATTATACCGTATGGATTGGACGAATTTGCTTTTAAACGTAAGGTAATATTACCTTTAAAAAAAAGCACTCTTTTCTTTACTTCGTCGAAAAATATTTATATAGATCCTATGTGCCTTTGTACATTCCCGCGTTCTCTAGTTTAATAGTTAAACAACGGTTAAGCGACAAACGATTTCTTTTAAGAAATTTCAAAACTCACTACACACGGAGAATCATCGAAAGTTCTTCGGTACGTGATAAACAGAATTACGTAATTAGCAGAGAACTGCCAAGATATAAAAGGTCAATAAAGAGAAAGAGAGAGAGTATATCGTAATAGAAGAAAATAGAAGAGATATGCCATATAAGATACCTATTTCTGACTGAAATTTCCAAACTCACCAGACGGAGAATCGCCTTCGAGGAAAAGCCGGAGGTGGCGGTGGCTGTGCTCGATGGCTCCTATCGACGGATTCGCTTCTCAGAGCTTGGACAGCCTTTGGCACAGCTCTGAACGGCTCCTGCGGAGCCTTGCTGATCATACCAGAGGGCAGATTGCCATTTCCGACGGTGTCGTTAAAATTACTCGCGCCTCCGCCAACGCTTCCTCCGCCATGGAAGCTGTTCCATCTTCTGACAGGACCTCTATTAGCAACATGGTGTCCGCTTCCGGGGCCGCTGGGACCACGTAGTTGGCTCGTGTGCTTGTGCATCCTCTCACTTTCTCTTTTTCCTTCTCTTTCTCAGCCCTCGGTGATCCTCCACGACTCGGACGCCTCCTCCTTCGCCTCCATCCTTTCCGTTTTCTTCTCTTTTTATTATTTTGTCACCCGTCCTCCGCGATCTCGACTACGTCCTTCAGGACCTCCCTTCCTTGCCAATGTCCCTCCTCTCTTTTCTCCTCTCTTTTTTTTTCGACTGATCTTTCCTTTTTTATTTAAATTGGGAAGTCCTGTGTGACGTGTCTTTTTATTCAAATTGGCAAGTCCACTGATATATGTGGCAATCAGAGAGTTTCAGTGTTTTATCGAGATGGTTCCGTACAGCGAGAGCTTTTTCCCAGCGACAATTTGGTAGCTGGAAGTCTGTCTGTCGAAAGGAATTCGAATTTTCCAGTTAGAACGTGTTTACGTTGGATTCCGTAAATGTTCGTGAACCAGGCTTTCATCGATCAACGTTGGCCAGCTTTCCAGGAAGTTTCTCAGGATTAACGTTGCTGTCTGCAGGAGTTCCGAAGAATACGCTGCATCCTCAGGGGCTCCAAACTTCGCTTCGCGTGTATATTTGATTCGAGCGGAGCCAGGATGTTACAGAATGTAATATAACTAGTAATAAGTAGCATCTTTTTGGTATAGCCCAAATATAAGCACCGATAGACGTTAGACTGTGTAGATATTTCGATGGTTTTGCGAATAACAGTAAACATAGACCGTGCTTCAAAATACAAAGCACGAATCGGAGAATCGCGAATTAAAGAATCTCAGTTAAGAAATAAAAGACACAAGTCGTACATGCGCGCTAGGAATTCAGCGAATTCCGAGATTCGCGCGAAGAAACAGGATTCTCGAGAATCCTTAGTGACTCGTCCCGACCATAATTAGAAGCAAAAGTAAACAACGCTTGCTATGATTAAGAACCTCGACGAAACATCAGGATTTCTTTCTCAATTAAAGAGATAAAGGCAGAAATCATTTACCTGCGCTAAAAGTCGCAAGATTCGCACGAAGTGTCAGGATTCCCAAGACTTCTCGGTGGCCGATCTCGACCGTAATTAGACGTTTCCTACCAAGGACCTCCGCGAAACTTCCAACTTCGCAACTTCTCTGGCAATTAAAAAGATAAAGGCACGAATCGTTTATCCGCACTAAAAATTGCAAGATTCGCTCGTAGAATCTGGATTCTCAAGAATCGTTAGCGGCTTGTCTCGATCGTAATTAAAAGCAAAACGCAACGACCTCCGCTTCCGTGTAGCCGTCGCGTAACGGAAGTCATTGTAAACAGAAGAACGGTGAGCGGCTCCGCGGTCGCGGTCGTCGTCGTCGTCGTCGTCGTCGTCGTCGTTCAAGAACGTACTATGCACTGTGTACAAAGCCGCGTGTCTCGTCGTCTAAAATCCCTCGTACGTGTCTAACACGATTTTATTACGTGACTAATCTGTTTTCACCACGCACCGCGTGTATCGCTAACGCGAGAGAGTAACGGCGCGGCGTCGCGATGTCGTATCCACCGCCTTTCTCCTAACGCCTTATCAATTTCAACCGTTTGCACAGCGTTCTGATAACAAAAGCGGGGGGAGGCGCCCGCCGATAAAATCCGAGACAGTCATAAAGGAATCGAGTGTCGCACGAATAGAGGCGTCGTATCGTCACCAACGATAAGTCCTTTGATCCGTCTTACGATTTCGAGAGCGTCGTCGATAAACGACTCGATGGTTCTGTGATAATGTCACGATTGAATCGGTCGTCGCCAGGGATATCTACCCTGTTCGACGAGTTTTACCGAGGAACCGAAGGAATATGGCTGCTCGACTATGAAACCCGCCAACGATGCAACAGTATTATTGGAAAAACCGTTTTGATACTGGCCGCTACATACTTTATGGAGATAGAGCGAATAGAACTCCGCTTGCGGTCTCGTTCTGATCGTGTCGTTTTCGTTTTTTGGGCTTGCACGAGCTTGCAATTTTCGGACAATTTCGCGGATTTATTCTCGCGTGGTGGAAACGTCGGAGTTTTCGAAGAATTCCTTTCCAAGTTTAATTGTAATTTTGGGGTTTCGATCTGCGTGAGATTTTTACTGGAAGGTGGATTAATTTTTTACTTTGATGGAATTAATTTACATTGGGAGTTTTGTGCGATTTTTGGAGAATTTCAATCGCGATTTTTAGGTTTCGATTTGGGCAGAAAAAGTTTATTAGAACGTAGATTAATTACGGTTCGCGACAGAATTCTTCGGACATTTCGCATATACCAGGAACGAAGAATAGTTACGTTCTCGTTCACGCGTAAATAAATATTCCGTAATGGTAAACACGTTTCATTTAACGTAATAGCAACTTCATATTTATGCCTTGTATATTAACGGTTAGTAAAACAGCGAAGAAGGAAAAGTTCTATCAGAGCAATTACATCTAACGTTCGAACACAAGGGAAAACGATTTTCATTTAATTCCCAACATCAAGATCATTCGTTTTATTAGCTCGCAAGCAATTCCTAAGCAATTACGTTGAAGCATCGCCGTGAATTGATTATTTCCCTGCCTTATGCTTTCCTGCGTAACTTTTATCTAGATTATATTCGGTAGAATACACATTTCAAAGTTATCAACTTCGTACGATTCTGGATAAATACTGTTACCTCGAATCTAAGAACCTTGGTATAACCTCTTAGAGAGTTGAGGCTAGCGGACAAAAAATTCTCCTCGTAAAAAGTCGTGAAAAGAGAACAGAATGATCGTTCCTGTTACATAATAGAAGATTCGTACAAAAAGGAGTGGGTCGAATAAAAGGTTGAAGCTTGAAGGAACCAGAAACTCTGAGATTTCTCACAACCTGCCCTTCCCCTAATACCCCTTGAATCGAATCCTTTACGTTCTTTCATGGTTTCCGCTCGTACTGCTAACATCGTGCCACTATTCGTCGCGCAACGATTTGTCAGAATTCGAAAAACGATCTGTCCTTTCGTAGACGTTTGCGAGAAATTACAAGTAGACTCGAGACATATGAAAATCATGTTCGAATTTAGGAATACAAATTAACGATATGCTTAAAAATATTTGGAAAATTGAAAGGATATTGCGAATTAAGATATAATAACATCGTAGAAATATAGTAACAGTAAATACATAAGGATGCGGTGTATAAAAATAACGAAACAGAATATGCAGATTGTCTTTCGAAAAGCTGTCGTGATTTTGTAATCAAGCAGGCATCAAATAAAACTCGGGAAACTTTAAAGGAAACGTTGTATCATGAACATGGCGTCTTTGTACGCTGCAGTCTGTAACAACTAGACATCCACCGTTACCTTTTTATGGGAAACCAGCTTATACCGTACGCGTTGAGTAAAAAAAAATACTAATTCGTATGAAGAACCGCTAAGATTCTCTTACCAGCTTGTATTGAAACATCGTCGCGGCTATTACTCTTGCAAGGTAAATTCTGTCAGAGAAAACAAGATTTTATCCCACACTTTCGACTTATACTTTATCACAGACTACTGCCTGCTTTCCCATTCTACCGCAAATTATCTACGCTAATGTACCGCGATACGCGCTATCGCCATTTTCCATAATTATATTTTATTTCTTCGGCATCGATTACAGGATCGTTAGATGATTTTCCACGTTTAATCTTTGATCGAAACTTGTGTGCGTCACGTTCGTACATTTAAGCGGTTTATCTTCACAGTATACAACATTATCTTCTCTCGAGTAAGAATCGTATTTGACATCCAAGAGTATTATTTCCGTTTTGTAAACATTTGCTCTGGAATGGATGTATTCACATTATACGCAACATAAAATAATGGAACTGATCGCGATGTGGCAATTTTTACCCAAGTACACGGCTTTTGGAGAACGACGCACGAATGCTATTTCTCCCTTTCGTTATTAATGAAAGAAATGAAATTAAAACGATCACGTATAAAATAATAAAACGAATCCAATTTCCCTATACTCATCGATGGTAATTCTTAAAAAAAGAACGCGTTCGTACTATTTCTAACCTTAGCTCTTCGATTATCGATAAAATGAATCAAATGACAAATCACATCAGCCCCGATGTTTATCTGTATAACTTCTAAAAAAGAACACGCTCCTACTATCTCTGTTATTAATAAAAAAAAAAAAAAAGATAAGTTAAAGAGCATATATACGTAGAATAATAAAACGAATGAAATTCATACGCAATCTGTCGAACCGTCGACTTAAGGTTGATCCCCTAAAAACTACTAAATTATAGGGAATATCTGCGCCGTGATATCACCGTTGATTGAAAAATTCACGAATCGCTGGAAATAAAAAGTTGCGCGAAAGCTGCGAACAAGAGAAACTCGGGAGAGGCATTTTTATTTCATCCCCGGTCAATTCGTCGACGTTCGCCCTTGCTGACGTTCCAGTGCAAAGGAATTTGCCTTTTCTTTCGTACGTTTCCCCCGCGTCTACGACAAGAGGAAGACGAGCCGCTTCTCGAGCGCGTGCTCAAGAGGTTTTGCAAGCTCGCTGAATTTCTATACACCGGCTCGAGAATCTCTACCTACTCCTACCCTCCTTCTTAAACCTATTCCTCCTCGGGGACCTCTTATGCACTTCAGTGTACGCCGTTACTAAGACTTTCCCACGGCCGCGTCCCCCAGGTAATCTCTGTGTCTTTCGGATTTCAAACTGGCCTCAGGCAAGCGAAGCGCGTAGACACGCGTCTCTGTCCACCGACACATCTCGCGAACAAGCTTTCGCTGATTTTTTTCTCTGATATTTTAACGTTTCCTGGTGTTTTCAAACAGCTGCGCGCGCTTGGACGCTCGCGAAGAATAATTTAACGACTAAGGATGTTTGTCAGTTTGATTAGCTGCAAGGTATAATTCGTAGAGTTCAATTTTCGAATTTTGCAATCTCCGAATTTTTAGATACTTCGAATCGTAGAATTTTGCGATTTGGGGATTTTTAGATACTTCGAATCGCAGAATTTTCAGATATTTCGGATCTTAGAATCTTCGAATTTTCAGATATTTCGAATCGTGGAATTTTGGGATTTTCGGATTTTTAGATACTTCGAATCGTAGAATTTTCAGATACTTCGGATCTTAGAATCTTCGAATTTTCAGATATTTCGAATCGTAGAATCTTCGAATTTTCAGATATTTCGAATCGCAGAATTTTCAGATATTTCGGATCTTAGAATCTTCGAATTTTCAGATATTTCGAATCGCAGAATTTTCAGATATTTCGAATTATGGAATCTTCGAATTTTTAGATATTTCAAATCGTAGAATTTTGGGATTTTCGGATTTTTAGATACTTCGAATCGCAGAATTTTCAGATATTTCGGATTTTAGATTCTTTGAATTTTCAGATATTTCGAATCGTAGAATTTTGGAATTTTCGGATTTTTAGATACTTCGAATCGCAGAATTTTCAGATATTTCGGATCTTAGAATCTTCGAATTTTCAGATATTTCGAATCGAGGAATTTTTGAATTTTCGGATTTTTAGATACTTTGAATCGCAGAATTTTCAGATACTTTGGATCTTAGAATCTTTGAATTCTCAGATATTTCGAATCGTAAAATTTTAGAATTTTAGAATTTTTGGATATTTCAAATCGCAGAATTTTCAGATATTTCAAATTTTACGTAAAACGGAATCTCGCCAAATACCTTAAGAAACTGAAAGTCATCGAAACTAATTTTCACGAAATGTTTTTAACAGCGTCAGCGAATTAGAAATTTTTGTATGCCATGAGATCAGTATCGCAAGTAATCACGACAATTTGAATTATATTTTAATTGGGCTACTTACACAATAGGTATTCATGATACGAATTAAAAACACAAATTAAAATTCCTAATGGAATAACGCTGAAGTAATTATTGTAGCGAATATACTAATCTTATCTCTTTCGTATTTCGCTACATATTTCGTTCGCATTCAGGCTCTGGATGGATTCAAGCAGTTAAACCAGTAAGTTTTAGATTCCATTTAAAGCCTAAACAAGCGAAGACAATGAAATAAGGTGAGATGTAAATTCAGCCAAGTGTCAAACGGCAGTAAGTTTCAAGTATCAGCATCTCTCGAGACAAAAGCAGCCAAGACCGTGTACAGCAGTTCATTTTAAGGTCAGAAACGTATAGCGCCCTTGGAACAGAACTGAGAAACTTATTGTGTACAGTGTACACAGTCTTCAATATTATTCTCGATATTTCTTCCAAGTCTATTGTCTCGTACTTAAGATATTTACAAAAGGTGTTAAAAAATCTGTTCAAACTAAGAGTCTGAATTTATACTACTCCTCAAGAAGAATAGAATGTCGCAGGCTCTAAGATTGACACCCTAAAATTAATTATTAATTAATTAATAATTGTAAAAAATACTCGCACCAATATCTATATTTTATCCTTCAAGTATCTACGTGGAACAAAACACCGCAACGAAGACTAAAAAGTGATGCAACGCAGAATGCACATAGTTGAAACCCAATCGAAACTTATACAAAAAGAATCAAATGAAACCTGTATCTGTAATTCTCAACTTTCACTCTATTTATCGCTATTCCAGTATTCCCGTGATTTAATACTTTCTCAAATCAGGCATCCGTAATTCTGAGCATTTTTCAAAATCCCACCCTTCGTTCTTATTCCTCGCAAGTTTGTCATTATTCCTACCATCGATTAAACTTCCAACCCATTTACTTTCTTCTCTCTTCTTTAACAAACGACCAAGTAACCGAGGTTCGCCTAAAATTCCTTCTGCAACTTCCAAAAAGTTCCACGACCATAGTGTTCGAGAAACGGAGCCGCGGTTAAATTTCGCCAAAACTGGTGCACGGAATAGTCTACCAAAGTGATCGTGAGAAAGTTTTGCAACCCCATGAACGGCCGCTTCTTTTACACGAGTCTCGTTACTAGTCGTTTAAACATTCTAGCGCCGGGCTCTAGCGAGAGTTTGAGAACGCGTCTACGCAAACGTGACTCGGAAAAGTTTCAGAAACCGTGGGACTGACGAGTGGCCATCGTCGTAGATGTTGTTTCAACGAAAACCAACCTGCAGAAAATTTTCCTCTTTTTCAACCCCTACATAGAGACCGCGTTTCGCCGAAGCACTGCACGAACCGCAGGTGCAAGAATTCCGCTTGGAATTTTCAGGTAAGTCGACGGACTTTCCGTCCGTTTTGTCTAGAATTCGAAGAATCCCGTCGTTGATCGATGAATCTTTTAAGAAAGTTTCTTGGGGAATTACAATATAGGCCGAGTTTCTTGAATACTTCGAGCGGTTTTCCCTCTCGTTCTGGAATTGTCAGATAAATTTGGTGCTTTGGAAGGTTTCTAAAATAACTCTAACTTCATACGTTTTTTATAACATTTTATGTTATGAAATTTATTTGACACGTATCGTGAAATACATCAAATTTTCTTGCTTTCGTTTTTTCTTTTTTCTTTTTTTTTTTAGTTTGATTTTATTGACTATTACTCATGAAAATTATTCTTTTATCATTCTTTGTTCTTTTGTTGTAAACTTTGTAATGTTTCAATTTGTCAAGTTAGCTTTCATAAGAGAGTAAGGTGCGACATTATTAATGGTTAATATGCAATGAAACTTATCTCGATAAAAATTTGTTTCTCCATATAACGCGTATCTTATTTACGAAATTTTTACTTTTCTCGGTATATCGCAAGTTTCAGCAAGAATCTCATAGTTTTGGTAGCAACGGAGCAGCGTAGATAGAAATAATGCACGGAGGAATGTGCATTATTTATAAACCGTATTTGAGATATTTGTACAATGTGGAGTCAAATATCGGAGATATCTGGTGTATTGCTCTTCGAATATCGATTGAATTGTTTATACGTGTAAACCTGCCCTAGTTTCATTTTTAAATTCTATTTCTGAACTCCTCCCGAACGATTTCCTATAAAATTTCACGTTTTATTCGTTTCTTTAAATTGCTAGAAAAGTTCTGTCAGCAAAAGTTTCCAAGTGGAAGGAGAAATTATACACGTATGTGCCTATATTAACTGGAAACTTCGTCGTTAACTGCTTCCACCTACGTGGGTAAACTTTTACAATGAAATTAATACCTTCTTAAGAAGTCTTAATAAGTTAAAGTAGGTATCAGTAGAAAGACCGCGTTTAAGTTTCATGTCGAGTCGTCACGCGATCTAAGTGGCTGTAAAATCATACTTTTTCTTAAATATCGTGCTAAACTGCGTCACGTTAAATCACCGCATAATAATACACGATTAGACTATACTGGCAATATACGATGAGAAAAATGATTACCCTACTTATCTCGCGTATATATTATCAACGTGTCACACTTTTAAAATGAAATTAAGATTTACATAGCGATAGCAGAAAATAATAATCTGTCGTTTCTCACGCGTACGCATTTAATAACATCTTATTTCTATATATGATACATTACACAACGTTACGTCCGTCTATCCACAAAATTTTTCCATCGGTCTTTCGACGAACGTCGCTAAAAAAAATAAACAGGAAAAAATAAAACGATATCGTACACTCAATCGATGCTAAATATTACAGAAAGTACCCTACTTTGCACGCTTTATGTATCTTCACGCATTACACACGTTCCCTGTGCCTTTCGAATTTCAAATTTCGACGAGCAAAACTAAAACCAACGACGTAACTAAAAATCGCAACGCTACGTCGATCAACCCCTACGATTCCCTTTCGATCAATCGTTCGACGATCGCCCATACCAGAAATCTATATCTACACCAGCTTTTTCCACTTTTAACTCATCTATCACACGGTCAACGAGCATGAATGCGTCGTTGTCGCTTATCAGTCCCCTATATGTTGCTTCCACAGCGCGACACAATTACGTTGGCGCGCTATAGCGCCAGCCGAAAGTTTCACAGGCCCCTCCATCGCCCATCAACTTCCATCACAGGACAAAAGGAATCCTAGTGATAACGAAAAGTTCGTCGCCGTTGCGCTTAACAAGCCAGCCGCCGTTTAACAACGAACCAACGAGCGAAACAATTCGCGCTACACGTGAATACGCGCACCAACGATAAGTCGTGACAACCGAGGAAGAAGAAGAATTTCCAGCTGGTTACACGAACCGTGTCTTCCGGTGTACAACTAGTCGCTCGATTATTAATTCTAATTGTCCCTGGGGCTATAGTTACGTTAGTTCTCTCCCTTATCGGTCCTTCGACCGATGTAAGTGGACTACTCTTGTTTTTATGGGAATTTCGGGTCGGATCGTCGGCTCGATGAATACGATCGTTTTGAGTGGGAAGTTTTACGTCGGCGATTAAAGCGAACTGGGAGAGCTGCTGCGAGTTGGTTATTTCAAGGAAGGTTTTTTTTCTATCGAGTATTTTAATTTGCAGATTTCCAGTTGGGTTCTGGTACGAGATTAGTTGGTTGGAATGGAGATTATTAGAGTAAAAAGGTTGGCAGAGTTGCTGCGTGTTGATTACTTTAGATCGCAGGTACATTGAATCTTCTAGTTTGTAGATTTTTTGTCGCGTTCTGAGAGGATTTTTGCGATTGGTGGTAGACTATTGGAATTAGAACTTTGGTACAAGTTTAATGTAAATTTTGGAAATTCGTGTAATTTTCAAATGCAAATGCAACGTGTAAAAATCTATGAATTTCTATAGAATTTCAATAGCTTGGAGATTATTAGAGTAAAAAGGTTGGCAGAGTTGCTGCTTGTTGATTACTTTAGGTCGCAGGTATATTGAATCTTCTAGTTTGTAGATTTTTGGTCGCGTTCTGAGAGGATTTTTGCGATTGGTGGTAGACTATTGGAATTAGAACTTTGGTACAAGTTTAATGTAAATTTTGGAATTTCGTCTAATTTTCAAACGCAAATGCAATGTGAGAAAATCTATGAATTTCTATAGAATTTCAATAGGTTGGAGATTATTAGAGTAAAAAGGTTGGCAGAGTTGCTGCGTGTTGATTACTTTAGGTCGCAGGTATATTGAATCTTCTAGTTTGTAGATTTTTTGTCGCGTTCTGAGAGGATTTTTGCGATTGGTGGTAGATTAGTGNGAATTAGAATTTTGGTACAAGTTTAATGTAAATTTTGGAATTTCGTGTAATTTTCAAACGCAAATGCAATGTGTGAAAATCTATGAATTTCTATAGAATTTCAATAGCTTGGAGATTATTAGAGTAAAAAGGTTGGCAGAGTTGCTGCGTGTTGATTACTTTAGATCGCAGGTATATTGAATCTTCTAGTTTGTAGATTTTTGGTCGTGTTCTGAGAGGAATTTTGCAATTGGTGGTAGACTATTGGAATTAGAATTTTAGTACAAGTTTAATGTAAATTTTGGAATTTCGTCTAATTTTCAAACGCAAATGCAATGTGAGAAAATCTATGAATTTCTATGGAATTTCAATAGGTTCCCTTTATTTAGCTATCTGTATAAAAGTATGGATTTGTATAAAATATGCGCAGTGTATAAGTTATATTAAATTCCAACATTTCATTAATACGATGTCGAGTTTATGACAAAGTTTATAATAGGAATTTATATTAAAATTTTGAAATCTACGTTATTTGTTAATAACTTCACGCAGCGAGTAGAAACAGGTACGGTTTAACGATCGAAGGCGTTTGAAATGCCGGAACAAAATGATTTGAGAATTCAAAGAGCGTTATAATAATTTGTTGTATTATTATTTTATCAGAACGAAACACCATCGGATATTCCGAGCTATTTCTAACGGATTTTCACTCCCTTCTCGCTAAAAATATTTTGTCCGATTCGCATTAAAATTCGTAAGAGCTAAAATAAATCATTTCTCTTTTATTCACTTCATCGGCGAAATCTTTCAACAGGTTCTTCCAACATTGATTCGGTAATCAATATTTAAACTCCTAAAATGTTCGCTATTTCTCTCGTAACGAGAAGTGATTGAATGCCGTCGTAAAGTAATTATTGACAGAAGATCCTAAAGCGGAATACATTTAAATAGTGAAACTACAAAATTTCCTAGAGTTCGATCTACCATATAATCCCTCTCGTTCGTTTCACTTACGAACTTGCTCCGTCAAATTTCGTGACCGAAGTCAAGTTACGTGACTACGTTGGTTTGATCGTATTATCACAGTGGTTGGTACGTTTTAACGATTTTTCTCAAATGCCCAGAATTGCGTTCGTACTGCTACGTGTTAAGATCGGTTAAAGCTTCGTGACAAGGAGAACCAAAAATAGTTCGCTCCTGCAGTTACTTATTATCTATTATTTATTCATTCTACTCGCTATTGTTAACCTTCCAGCGAATGCATACTTTAGATACGTATTGAATATTTCCAACATGAACGTTGTTGTTTTATTAATTATACGCCGGTTGATTGCCTTGCCGCAAACACGACAAATACTAATGATTTAGTTATTTATTGTATTTATTATTTAATGACCGAGAAATACGATCCGGTTACAATTTTCCTAACCACCATTTCCTCATCCGGTCTTTTCGTTCCATCTTGCATACTTTATTCTTAACCATACGCTCATACGCTCATACCTTGACCTAGTTACTGCATTCTAAGAGTCTACGTTAGAAGTTTTACCTATTCTAAAACAACTATTTCCGTCAGACGACCCTCTTGCCAACTGTCTGTCTGTTGCACCTTCTAATCTCTGGTATCTCTTCCACCATTTGTTTTACTGCAAGCACGATATTTTCTGTATTTTACAAGTCGATAAAATGTTGTATTCACCGATGATTGTAACACCCATTTGTAGCAGATGAAACGATTCAAGGTCTGTTACTGTAAACGCTTAAACATCGAAGACCCATCGTGTCTCTTTGTCTCTGTACACATTTTATATTCTCTTAATTATTCGCTATAGAAAATTTCTACTGCTTTAAAAATTTATTTTAAATAGACATTAAACATATCAATTAGAGAATATAAATCTAAATGAACTAATTAAACACGTGGATAAAACGAGATTTACAAAGCGAAAAACGATCGTTATTAAAACGTTTTAATCGCTCGCATATAAACGACGTAATAAACGAGTTACGAGCACCGCTCAATTATACTCTTGCTTCTTGTCTGCACGCTAGAGAACATCGGCATTCTACAGAACATTCGATTCTGCATTCCGTTCGATTGAAGAGTAACGATTCACGCGGCGAAATCGTTGGACGAGAAAGCAATCTGTTTCCCATCGTGGATGAACCGAGAGATAACATTGGCTAGTCACCAGGTGAACCGACCAGATACGAAAAAAAGATAACGTTTATACGGGGAGAATGTATATCTATAACCCGGTCTGGTCAATATTTGATTGGACTCGCGCGACATTTACCCTGTTCGGCGTAAAAATTATTCGGGTTTACGCTTTTCCATACGGTGCTTTCCCAAACTGCTTACGCGTTTTCCACGCGTCACGCCCATACATTCGCAGCTTTCTTCTATCTCTGTGTTGATTGCGTCCAACTTTGTTTGCTCCAGCTCGCGTCACGTATTTTTATTTTTTTTTTCTTTTTTTTTTTTTTTGAGGTAAAAATAACGCGATCGGTAGTTTTTTACTAGGAATTTTATGAGCAAACGGAACAAGATAATTATCCCACGCTATTTGGTGAATTTTCCCCCTCGTTATTAGCGCACTTTGGGCGTTCATGTATTTACGGGAATTTGAAAGACACAAAAAATGCACGGAATGATAAAATTCGTCACACGGAATATTTAATGTTCAAATATTTAGTAGATAAATCTAGTTTCGTCTCTTAAATTCTCCACGCAGAAAGAACGAGGGCGTATGAGAAAGAATATAAAACGAGTTCTTATCCAAGATATTTTACAAGTAGTGAATCGAACGCTCAAAAATATACATCCGTAAAATTTCCATGAAAAACGACAAAATCGTAATTTCGACCGAACTAATAATCCTTGTGTTATTTGTTACTATTTCATCACGTTTCTTAACTGTGCGATAATTGGACCAGTTCACGCATCAACGACACGTTTTCAATCCGCAAGCATCGCATACGTCGCATACTCTGCGAAGCAGAGCATGACTTTGCTTCTGACTTTATCAGCGATCCAGGACCCATAAAATTGCTAATGGCGCTTGTTATCTTTTCGCCATGTAGAACCGTCGTAATATCGGCGACAACGTACCGATGACGATCATCGTCCGGATGCCGACTTGTAATACCTCTGTACGACGCTAGTCTGAAGTTTCCCCACAGAAATGAATGTTCCGTTACCTCGGTAATTACCCTTTCACGATACAGCTTCGTATTATGCAACGGTGTAACAGGGAAATGATAAGAACGCAGCTTCCTCAGCGAGGACACGAGAAAAACCTATATCGAGCGGACCTTGAAAGTTCGAGTCGCTTCACAGCCTTGAGAGTGTCTTGTATCCTTTTCCAACCACTGCGCACCGTTACGAGGGATAAAAGTTGAATAAATATCCATGTAACGCTTTGTACGTGCTAAGTTTCGGGTTTGAAGATTTCTTCAGTGGATATCAGAATCTATATGGGTAAGAAGACTATCGAATTCGATTTTTGTAACTTCTGAAGGACCGTTCGAATTCTTCCTTTATGGATATCGAAATGTATCAACTGGCGAAAGCTTTAATCTTGGACGAGTTTCCTTGGAGCGAGCTTCGGGTGAATTGTGCAGCGAAATTTCGAAAATCTGCCCGATACTTTCTCCGTTGCTTCTATGAAAAGTTGAACAAACGTTTAGATTAAGTTTTGCATCTTTCAAGATTTTATTTAATTGTCCGTGCAATCTGTATCGCGAGAAATCAGGAAATTCGATCGATGGTAAACTTATAAATCGAGGAAAAGTTTCAATGAAAAGAGAATTTTGAAAGGGACTCGAGTTTGAGAAATACGATTTTCTAAAATATATTTTCCATGTATTTCTGCGTTTCTTTATTTTTCGAAAACTTGCTAAATTTACTTTCCGTAGTTCCTATGAACGGATACCGAGATTTAATTCTCCGATAATAATCTACAAAATAATTTCCCCGATTCGTCCTCAATTTCACGAACGTTGGCTTCGTTTATTGGCTCGTTTCGTCGATTTTAATAATTGCAGGCAGATTGGATTCTAAGGACGTGAAAAATCAGTAGGTGCAACCTACGCGAATAATCGAGCGCGATATTAAATTCGATACATCGACGAAACAATTTTTTAAAGAGATAGCGAGAGTCCAGATGCTACATCGATGAATGGGAAACCGCTCGGACGATTTCGAACAAAAATACATTGCCTTCCAGTCCGATCCCAATTTCTTTTCGTCTCTTTGTCAGAAGCATCGGAGAAAAAAAGAGTTCGTTTGGATTCCCGATACAAAATATATTAGAAACAGAGGATTCTTTCAAATAGACTTTCATCATCCTAATGCCCGATTCTAACGACCGTACGAAGAAAATCAATAAGAACACCATTGTGCTCCTACTTACGCAAACAGTTACGTAAATCCATACAACGAACTCATTACGTGTATCTTCCGTGACTTTTAATTTATTATACCAAGCCAAGCTTATCAGAGGATACCATAAAACAAGAATGATATGAATTCGTTCATGTATACGACGAGCACGAAGCCTTTAATAAACGAGCAGACGTATAAGATTACTCGATCAATTATCCTACAAACGAAGCAATCAAATTTTCGTAGCAATTAACACGAGTTTAAGGAAGTTGAAAGAGAACCTTATCGAATCTCTCGATGCACGTTGCTTCGTCGAATATTACTAAAAACACGAGAACTTTCCATAGTACGTACTCCTCGAGGAGAACACAGCAACAGACACTCGATCTTCTAAGTGGAGCGTAAAATATTCGTAGTCGAAACGTTTTTGCGAGAAACAATCGGCCAACAACTGGTACAGTCGTTAACAATGCCGCGACGTTGCTCGCTGTTCTTACAATGAAATGACAAAGAAGCCGCGATGATTGAAGAAAATTGCGAACGTAGCGGCTGTGACAAGAAGACCAGTCGTCAAACTAATAAACGAAAGAGCAAGAGGAAGAAACTAGAAGAGCAGATAGACGGAAAAAAGGCCAATCAAGAGAGAATCCTTGCCGTGCAAGGACAACAGACCCCAGTCATTGTTGTTTCCTGTCCTAATCCCAACGATCCTGCGATTTTCTCTCGCAGGTTCTGCTAACGAGCGCCATTCCCATAAGCTTTTGCCTCGGTGCTCTTTTATCTATCCACCTCTGGCCGAAACACAAACTCGCAGAATCTCTGTTTTTTTTTTCGATCGTCCTATTGTTTTCGAGGATTTTAGGCTGCGAGTTTGTGCCTAAGTCACGTGAGAAGGAATATCGATGAACTAGGTTGCAAATAAACGAGCTTCCAAGGGACTTGCGGACTTCGGAGACAGAATGGCAATTTGTGGTAATCCTTGGTAAAAATGGAGCTTCCTTGCAGGTTCGTTTTCGACAGATATTGTGTGGTTTTTAGGTTGGGAATGAGATTTTTCTACATTCGCACGATGAAATTCGGCGAGTTTTCTTAGGCACGGATTAGTTCGCCGAATTCGGTCGGCTGCAGAGACGTAGAACAGGGTGACTGGAACTTTGCTTCCGAGAGAAGGAGATTTCAGTTTGACGCGAGTTTTTATTTCAATTAGAATTCCGCGAATTAATGACGTAAGCGTTAACGCGTTTGCAATTTATTCGTAACGCGATTTATGGAGAAACATTTCCACCGATTGGATCATTTACGTAAAAATCGTGAAAAATATTTTAAAACGTAATACCTCGAGAAGACGATCAACGAGACAAATTCTCCTGTACGTTGTGCGATGTGTGGAAATTATGGGCTTTAAATTATCGTTTTATCTTCACTGAATTATACGTGCTTTTCAATAATATTGTTAATATCTTAACTGAAACGGCTTTCTGCCTAATTTGTCCTAAAGTGAATATAATAACTGTCCCCTTTTTTTAGACAGGAATCTAAGAACTACCCAAAGCAATGAAAAGGTGGCTTCAAATAACCAAACAGTATCACCTGCAGCTATCTTCTAAATTCTAAACCGCCAACTCTCAAACACTAATAAAATCTTCAATTTCCATCTCCAACGACTGTTCGCTCGACAATTTCCATTACTTTATATCATTTATCCACTTTTCATCTATCCACTCGCCAAGTTCTTTATCGCTCTCGAAGATGCGCCTTGCGTTACGTTCCGAAATGGAACGCGTCGGTGTCAAAGGCGATTTTCCGCTCGAATTTCCGCACGCCGAACGTTACCACGGAATTGCTTGGATCGTCGCTACACGTGCATTGCTGCATGTACGAAGCTGGAAATTCACGAGGACGTGGACGGACGTTGAACGCATTGTTGGCCGCGCGCATTCGTATTTATGGTCCACGTTCTGAATTACGATACGCGCGTTTCCGTTAACAAGAGGTAGATTCTTGTTCCATGGGTGGCCAGACCAGGACAGAAAATGGTGGAAAGGGCGAGCAACGGAAGAATAAAGGAGAGACAGAGAGAGAATATACAGGGTGTCTCAAAATATGTATGTTGTAGATATCGAAACGACGACGAAAGTTCGTGTACACGGATGTCGTTTGAGGCTTATTTTTCAAGTTACAGACTATAGTAGTGCTGTGCCTCGTTCTAACCTGACAGTCGAAATCAGGAAGCTATTCGGTTTCTAGATAGAACAGCGTGAAACATACGAAAAAGGTAAAGATATCTTTTCCAAATTTTCTTGCTCCAACTCGAATTCACATAAGGATCTATCGAAAGATGTTTCTTCAAAATTAGAACCTTTCCACGTTACAATTGAAATATAAGTGGCTTTTTTTTCCAATATAGGTTAGAAACATATAACGCGAGTGAAATAGAAAGAAATTCGTCAGCTGATTCATCGACGTCGATGTACCTCTACCACGAAGCACTGTCGTCTGTAACTCGAAAAGTAAGTCTCGCGCGACATTCTTGCATACCAACTTTTTTCATCCCTTTGATGTCTAGAATCGACCCTAATAACCCTTACACATTTTGTGACAGCCTGTATATTGATTTGCAGGCCGACAAAGGCTCGCTTCATACGCTTAGCACAGTGGAAAGCTGGTTAAACGAGGGCGGCAACCAGCTTTATGGCTTTACATGGTGACCACTGTGGTGTATGCACTTCCCATGCATCTCTGAATCGGTCGATCGCAGTCTCTGCTCTGACTCCTGTCTGCATCGACAAATTATGTGGCCGAATGAGTCCTGAAGTGGCCGGGAAAACGCATCGATCCGGCCGCCGCCACTCTCTGCTTCTACTCTTCTCTCTGTCGTCTTTGTTACACGCATAAGACCACTCGAATGGCTAGCGTCGTTTTCTGTTGGCAAAATACTACGACCAAGGTTCGACGTCCTTTCGAGAGACGAAGATCGGATGAAGAGGTGTCGCCGAGCGGAAAATTAGATCCATCGCCGAGGTGAGAATCCGAATGGAGCTTCGACTTAACGTGGACGATGGCTCTCTGATGATACAAGATGAAGATTATTCGTGGAAGGTTACGTGCGTACCAATCGACGACTGATTTATCGTGGAAAATTTGATAGACGTCGTTGAGAGATTTTGGGGAGTTTCGGAGAGTGTTACGAAGATAATCGAATCGAAACTCATCGAATCTGCTTCGATGAGTTTGTAAATACAAATTTATCATAGTTTGGTTGGTTAAAATTGATAACGGATGAGTTTATTGCTATTAATTAAGACTTCGAACATATGCAGTAAATATTTTATTAATATCTCGATTTCATGATCCTTCGATGGGAGTTGCTTCTATAATTTTGTGCCTTTTTGATTCAAAACTTCAAGTTCGACGATAAAGTCCATAAATATTACGATAAAGGAACAATTAGGAGATTTTGTTCGAACCTATTCAGCGAAGTTAAATGGTACTCGTACTACCTATATGGAACGTTTCTTTCAACTCGATGCCAGGTCAGTGGTCAAACAATTTCTATGAAAGTCGAGCAAATATTGAAAATCCTCTGTTTCGCGTAAAATTTCCCATTCCGCGATAAAAAGCGTTGTTTGCCCGAGTTTCTGGTGCAGAAATATTAAAAGAAGTAATGGAACTTATTTGTATAAGAAACAGAGGAGAAGATTACCGTTGGTAAGTTAACTTAACTCCATTTCGAATTGATACACAAGCTTGAGAATGTTTTTCGACGTTTGTCCTAATTTCATCGTGAATTACACACTCGAAGGTATCAGAAAAGTAGAATTTCTTCAAGATTTATAAAACGTATAATTATACCTCGTATCTTTTCCAACGAATCAAAAGCAAGCAACATATTTCGTTAAAAGAAGCGAATTTGATGAAAATGATATCAAGTGACGATTTATTATTGAAGTTACGAAGGAACGTAGTTTCTCAAAGCGAGTAAAATACGTACGTGTCTTTGAGTCTACTTTCCCATCTTTGATGTGCCGTCCATAAAACAACGACCTAGTTGCAGGGTGGTTTCATGAAACAGAACGCGTCACCAACGCGACCTACAAAATTTTATCGTCCATATTTCTTCCTCTTTTAATAATAATAATGCTTCGTTCCTTGACGCGTTACGTCGTTATATAATTTACCGGCTAAAATATTTTTCGATCGTTTCATAAATCATCGCCTCCTTTTTAACGTTAGAATTGTTAAAACAATGAAAATAACCAATTTGTAAGTTTTTATGGAAATTTTATATACCTTATTATCATCGAAAATTTACTTTTTTTACTCGTATCACTTTCTTACCAATAAACCTGCTCTAACAATTTCTCAAGTTCACCAAAAAATTGCTTCAATTAAAACAATATTAGCTAGATTATAAAAAAAAAATATTTTACTAAACAGTCGAGTAATTAATAACTTCCTATCGGAATCCCAAGAAATTTACATTTTGTTTGCGTCGTTGGTCCTCCATCAACAAAGAACAAAATTAACAAACGATTCGAGCGAACCTCCTCTAACCATCCGAACTTATCGAGGAACGGAATGCGCGCGAGGCCGAACCGGAAAGCCTCTCCAGAATCGATTATGGCACACGTGCATGCGCTACTCTGATATTTCATTTTCACGATTCTTCCTCGACGAGAAACAGACACGAAACCATTACGTCTACATACTGTAGTTCCTACAATCTTGTTTCTGTATGCAGAACAGCATCGTAGTTCTAAACGCGCGAATTCCGTCCTCACGTTTCGAAGGGTGCAATGTCGGAAGAAAGAAAAAAAAAAGAGAGAGAGAGAGGAAGAAGATTATGGAGGGCAAGGGCCACGCAGACGAGGAAACGTCTCGTGGACGAGAAAAGGAACGACCACTGGTCTGATGTTTCGCGTTGAGACCCTCCGCGAGGATCTGGCGGTCTGCTGCTCTAATATTAGATCCCTCTGCCTAATGCGTTTCTTGCTCTATCGCGGTCGCTGCCATGGATGATTTATTCTTCGATGTCGGGCCTGCAAGACGCGGCGTTCGATCGTTTCCTCGCGCAAAGGACGCTCCGAGGAGATGAGAGGTAATGCGAGTTTGCACGCGGAGGTAATAAGAAGAAGTTGCGGAAAATTGGCGGTACGGTGATTGCCGGATGATAATTGCGAACACCGGGTTTATAGGGGTATATTGAATTTTCAGAGCCTTTGAGAACGTTTAAGGGGCGAGTTTGAGAGCGTTTTGCACGATTATGTGTCTGAGGGTTTGAAATTTCTTGCGATAGTTTGTTAGAGATTGTTAGGTAAAATGATCAGATCATCGGATGGATGTATTACCACGTTGCAAATACAGCTTTGAGGAGTTTTTCGGCAATTATGTGTAATTCGGTTTGAAGTTGCTTGACGTGGTTTGTTGGGGATGGTTAGCTAGAATAATTAGATAATTTAATTTATGGTATTTTATCACATCGTGGGTATAGTTTTCTTGCTTGAGGAGTTTTCGAACTCGTATAACAGCATTTCAAGCAGTTTGAGTTAGTTTAGTTAGAGAGAGTTAGAATTATTAGATAATAATTAAACGTATCGTACTATACAGGATTATACAAGATTGAAAATTATTGGTTTCGAAGTAGTTCTGTTAAAGATACTTCAGATTAACGAAGCATATTAGATTCCTACAGTTTTCTGATGATTCTTAAAAGGTTAGATCTACTTCGAACTATAGCGATAGTCATCTATGAGTCGTCAATGTTACTCGCAGATTAACTCGCGTACAAGAAGACTGTACATTCCACAGATCGCGAAATAAAACTCTCAGACACATCGATCTTACAGAACCTCACGCGACCGTAATTTCTTCGAATTTCGCAAGAATCCTAACTACTGGATACCCACTGGCGCGATCACGATTTTAAATACACATCGCAGCGTAATCTTCTCGGAGGCTTGTTATTAAGTGAAAGACAAATGTTCTTGAACATCAACGTACGGAATCGTCCCATCATCCGGTCTAACAAATCGCTTGCGCTCGATGCTCGACCTCCAGCTGCAAATTGAGAAACGCATTCCAGCTCCTCGTTCATCTGCGAAATTTCCAGAATCGCAAAGGTTAACCGCGAACGCGACACACGGCTGGACGAAACGCGAAGCTTCGAGTGAAAGTGGCCGAATCGACGGAAACGTTCGGGTTCGACGCGCGTGCACACTGCCGCACACGCTACGTGAATCGTGAGAGAACGACCCTGGCTCGCATTGGGAGTCCCTGTTCATTGAGAAAGCCTGCCAGTTCCCACAGCGTGGCCCACAGAGAAGATGCAACCAACAGGACATGAAACAGGGTTCAACGCACCTCAGCCATCGACGATCGGCCAACGTTGCGAAACGATTGTCGTCAGTGCGTTGCGTCGATACGATGCTGAAAGTGCAGGAAGCCACGCAAGTTTAACGAGAACGATGGAGCATGTTTTCATGCGTGTTGCAGGCATTGGTGGTACGAGATGGTTTATAGGGGAAAATGATGGGTTCAGATGGGATAAGGTTCTGGTTGGTCAGATTGATCTGTTTGCATTTTACGAGAATATTTGTGGGCAATGTTTGAAGGGATGGCGACAATGTGGAAGTTCGAAACAGGGTTAAGAGAAGATGTCGAGATGTTAATATACGAGGAATCATTTGCAATTCGGAAATGGTAGAATTCGTGGAGGTTTGGAAGATCGGACGTTCGAACATAGGACGATATGAAAATAGAAGGATTTAAGCAAATACTCGAACATTTTTTGACTGGAAGCTCTGAATGTTTGGGAATTCGAAACCTTAAAAGTTTGAAAATTTAGAAATTTACGAGAGTCAAAAATCTGTAAATGGAAACTCTAGGAAGGAGAGAAAATCCGAATAACGAGATTTTGTGGTTTATACTGGTCGTTATTGTATAAATATTTGCTTGAGATAGATAAAATTTCTTTTGTATATTTCGAAACACGTAGACATACGTAATTTCAACACAACGTAGTAATATTACTTTCATCCATAACAATTTTTATATTATTATTATGCTCGGCATAATACCTTGCTGATATAACATAAATCGCGTACACTACCTCTTATGGTAAATACGATGTCTATAATAAGATAAAACACGGTGATATTTTTAGTCAGGATATTAATATAATCCATGCAAAGTGGTACAATCTTCCCTAGTAGCTTTATTATGCACGATATCAGCATGAAATACGAAGAACAAGTTAATTAACAAACATTAAATAGCTTGGAATTTATGATACAATTGAACAAAAAGAAATATCAAGTATGTTATGTCTTAAATATTAAGCAATCGTCGCATACGTATATCCAACAAATAAATACACGTTTAAACGTGCATTTAAAATTCATAGAAATTCAAAACTCCTATAACGCTCTACAAAATTTACAAACCTATATCGATATTACCTAAACATAAATATTTCATGTTCTACAAACACGAAAAATCAGAGATCCCGTGACTTGTAACAAGCGGCTCGACTTTTAACTCCATGTTAGATTCGCGTATCTTTCTGAAATAAGACACTTCCCACTCTGTATTTAAAAGATTTTCAAAAATCTCCTCTAGCACAACGAAACGAAATATATTGCACAAAATATGTTACTTGAACAACTTATCGTGTTCATAGAACGATACTATGATGAAAATTTGCTTTATGGAAATCATTAAACAAAAAATATACAGACACAAGGAACAGAACGAATGGTAAAATTTAAGGTTTCCAGATATTATTGAGATGTTAACGTACGCGAAATTATTTGCATCGGGAATTTTAGAAACGTGGAAATTGGAAATTTTGGGAATGGAAAAAATTTGAAAGGTGAAAAATCGAAATACTTGAATGTTCGAAACGTAAGTAACATAAAAACTGAAAAAACGGGTATTCAGAAGACGAAACTTAAAAAGACACGAAGGACCTTTCTTTAATTATAATATTTCGAGCCGTGTATTCTCATAATGTAAAAACAACACGAATTGAATGTATTCTTAACTCATTGAAAATCTTTCCACGAGTCTCGCCTCTACCTTTACTTCGCTCCGCATAATTCTGACTCATTTTCCACGATCAACAACGTCCCCACGGGCGTTTGATCAACGCCTCGACTCGCGGTAAAGGAAAATTGACAGACGGACAAGCTCGTAAAAGCCTGGAGAGCTTCTTTCTTAAACTCGTTCCACGACAGTCTAGTAGATTGTTCAAGCTTTCGGTTAAGAAAAAAATCGCTCGATGGCGTAAGGACGCGACAGAAGAAGATACATAATGGGCGAAGAATGGAAACATAAGGAACGAAAAGTGGCGAGACGATGGCAGAGTTGCGAATTGACGAAGAAACAGTCGACTAACGGTGAAATCCGCCAACTTTATCTTTCCCGTTAACCCGGCTGTTCAGTCGCGTTAAGAAGAAAAACGGGATTACCTTTTCCTTTCTTCATTATAAACCGCTGAAAATCTCCACTCGAAAGTTCGCCAGGCGATCTCAGAAGCTATAAAGCTCGTCTTTTCTCTCTCGCGACCTGTAATTCTCCGATAGCCACCGCTTCCGCTCTTTGCCCCACCTTCTCTCTTTTCCCTATTTTCCTTCCTTCGCCGGAATATGTTATTAACCCTTTTACGAGCACTTCATGGTGTCTTATCCCTTTTTTGTCTTTCTTTATCATTGCCCAGGTAACCTTACGTTATCTTTTTTGTTCCTCTACTAGCTCTACGTATATAAAGTAATTTGGAACAATAGGCCAAAGAATGTAAGACTGATATTTGTAGCATTAAGAAATTGTTGATTCGATATCTAGAAAAAAGTGAAAAACTTATTGGTACGATATTAATTGTAATTTAATAATCAGAAAATTAGAAAATTACGATTGCTTTAAAAATTATACGTGTATTTATATTCAAAGTTGAGATCGTGGAAAAATTTGGTTTGTTAGATCGAAGAACCAAGCGATGAAAATATATAAAGCGGTAAGAGGATTGTTTTTACTTAGCGCATTGTAATTTTTTTTATTTTGGTTTTTATCTTTACGATATCCAGGATATTTCAGGATATTACGCATAAACTGAACATAAATCTATTGGCAGTTCGGTATTTATAGTTATACGGGCACTAAGTTAGTTTACGGGTATTTTGTATTTATATCTACCGTAAATTGAAGGTAAGAGAATGAAATCACTAGTATTCTTATCGTAATACATTTTTATGTGTATGTATGTTTAGAGTAACCAAGATAGTTCACTCATTTGTATAAAAATTTTTCATTTTAAAAGAAACTGTATTCGTTGAATTATGCTTTTTTCAGCTTTTCATCCATTCGACAGTAAACTGTTGAATTTGTAAAAATGTCAAACTTAGTTGTCCATAAAAAGATATTTAGGAAGCGTTATCGCTTAAAGAAATTCCCCTCCGAAAAGTTTCAAACAGGTAATATAAACTTCTACACTTTGGGAAGAATTCTATGGTGTTATTTACATAAAAGAACGATCCCGTAGCTTCACGCTGAAATTTCCTTGCATTTCAATAAGGACATCAAGCCTTTCGCGCGCGTCGAGCGTACAAACAGCGTCTCCGACAAAATTTCAATAATTAAAAAATACGTAAAATTCTTCCACCGGTTAAAAAAGAAATTTTTAAAACTTTTTTTATCGTGGACATACAGAGTACATGTCGTATGGAACGTTTCGTGCCTCTCTTTGTGCCTCTCTTCGTGCAATACGAAACAAATTCCACGAAATGAAAAAAGGTGTAAAAAATATACGCAACAAAGATTAGATCGAAAATATCGTCTAGTTCAAAGTATTCTTTAAAGATATTTACAAACCATTCTTCGTCATCTTCGTCGATATGGTAACTTCCTACACTTTCAATTTCAATTTCGATAAAATTCCCTTAATACGATTGGAGAATAGATGGGAGATAAAAAAAAAAAAGAAAAATGTAAAAATTAAGTAAAATTTTCTCAGTGTACAGAAAGGCATTTAAAAATATTTACAAACAAGTTTCATCGACGTGACATCTCGATAAATGCAATTTCGATAAAATAATCTCACCGGGATTCGAAGAGAAATAAAGAAAGCGACAAGCGTCTAGACAAAGGAACGTCTGCAAAACGAACGAACGAAACTTTTTCAGAGGGATGGGAGTATCGGGTGGATCGCTCGCGAAGTGGTAAGAGAGACAATTCAATGTGCAGTCTCAAAGTATCGCCAGCCCATTTCTAATGGTATTGCCACTCGATTTCAATTTCGTCTCAACAACGATTTCCATCTGTCACCGGGCTCCACCCGGTAAAACTTTCTAGAATGGAAATTGAATATACTATGGCCATCACTCGGCAACGACAAAGTGAATCAGGACTTAGCTTTAACAGTTAACCAAATCCCGCTAAAAAAACCAAGCAACAGTCGCAAATAATCGCTTCTTGTTAAAATATTCTTTGAAAATATTTTTGGCTATGAAGATTTTTCTCCTCTTCTATATTTCATTTATTCTATTATTCTTTTCTTGACGTTTTATGATAAAACAATTGTCATATATATTATTTTAATTTAGAAATTAAATCAGCAAACGTAGATGAATCTATCGACAAAATCCTGAGAAGTTTCTCATCGAAAGATCGTTCAATTTAATTCCACCAAGTTCTACGCTCGACAAACAACACCTTTCAATTCCTCGTCGCCGCACAATCAATCTATTACCCAATTTATTCGTTTGCGGGAATCAAGCAGACACATATTTGTAAATCGATAAATCAAGCCTCGATGACAGATAGCGGAGAAAAATCGATTGGAGGAAAATTTATGAACAGTTGTCGCGACACGCGAAAGATCGGAAGAGCCAAGAGAATCATGCGCAGGCCAGGCTCGACACTCTTTCAATCGTTCGAATTCAATTTCATTTCGGTGGAAGTTTTACCACAGAACAGCAAAGATATGAGCCGTTCCAACCAATGGCAGTCGTTTTAATGCGAATCGATCACACTTTCCACGCGAGTTGCAACTCTGCTATCTTACCGTCAACGTTTCTCCAATTGGAATCGCGCCAATCCAGTTTGGAAGAAATTCTCTCGATCGCACTCCAAACGTCCAAACCTGTTCGCCTATCTCCCTCTGTCAGCCATTAGCTTTCTCGTAACTGGGCAAAACGCGAAACGAAAACCATCGATCACCCCACCAACAATACTTGCAAACTATAGACCCGGTGGTAAAAACACGACTCTCTTCCCGTCGCGTGACCCAATTCTCTTTCTGTTGGATACGTCCTGTTGTATACGCTAACTTACGAACCGGCCGAGGCCGTATCGCAGTAAGAAACTTTTGGAAGATGCTTGGAAATGTTTCTTTGCCACTGTGAGGAATTACGCTCGGAGATTTCGATGTTGGAAATATCGAAGTTTACAAGATAGAATGCTTCGGTATTTAATAATTTACTAGAACTAAAATATTGGGGAATTTCAAACGTTTGAAATTCGTTCATTTGGAAACATAAAAATAACAATTGGAATATTTCGAAGTTTTTAAGCATTGTGCATTTCGAAATTGAGATATTTCAGAATTTGGAAATTCGAAAGTGACGAACGATCTGAAATTGAGATGTTTCGAAATTTGGAAATTTAGGAAATTGAAAACGATATGGTTCCAAAGTTTTTAATTTGTCAGTTTTCCAAATCTCTAACAAGCGCAATTAGATTGCCGCAATACAAACATTGAAATATTTTAATATTTTAACCAAGAAACATTCTTCTCTACGATTCCCATTAAACCACAATTCCGTTATCTTCGATTCGTAAAAAGTAATAAGCCAACGACACGCAACTGACGAAGCGGAAATATTAATAAACGATGCTTCATTAAGATAACGCACTTCTCAATTATAAACTCTATTCGAACGTATATTTAAAAATCAATAATGACGAGGTAATAACTTTTCGTTTTGATGCATTTTTAACGATGATGAGCTAACTTCTTTTTCTCGGTTAACACATCGAAGAGTTCAAGTAGTCTCAATGATTATTGGATAATAACATATTTGAAATGGCGGTACCTAACCGGTTTTTACGGCGATGGAAACAGCTGGGCATCTCGCTAGGGTCCTGGAATTCTAGTTGCCACGTCATTGCGTTTCTATTCCTCTTATTTTCGTACTCGGAGAGGACTAATTTAAAAATATAGGGTGTATCGGTTAAACGTAGCGTTACGGAGATTTTTTTCCGGATAAAGACTTTTAAACGACGTACTAAGTATCTAGTTTCTTTAGCACTGGTTTAGTATTTTAGTACTAAGCCTTTGGTTTCTATGCGACGTCAAAGGAGTTTCCTAGCTGCTAGTCTTTGAAATGGGATGTAAACATATTTGCTTTAAACATCTTTCTGCATTAATTAAGGAGTTATCGTTTATCGAGTATAAGCTCAGAGAAAATTTCCAACTAAAATAGCGAATAATATTTACGTCGTGATAAATAAACCATCTACCATGTACTAGTTTAATTAAAGGAACTCTTTCATAGAGCCAGAGCTTAGAGAAAAGTTTTTATAACATGAAACCTGTGTTGCAATAAAGCAAACGTTTCCCATTGTTCAGAGTCGAGCAAATTAAAGTTGGTTAACATATACGGCAATAAAAAATGCATACGAAAATAAACCACGTATACCATTTTATTTTAATAACAACGAAAATTATCTTTTTATAGGAAGGCACAAGAAGAATTTTATGGATGGCTGTAGCTAGACGTCAATCAAAAGGTGGAAAGAAGGAAATGTGACTAATGCAGTCGACATTCCTATCCCTTTAGAATTCGTGAAGGGGATTTCACGGTTGCCCATTCGAATTCTATCTAGATCTCGATTTCCCAATCGGTTTCCAGCCTGGAGGCATCGGCACCGCAAATCCATTTGAAATTAAACCACCTCCTAACTACGAAACGACCTATCACTCGAGTCGTACCTTGCATCGAGTGTATCGTCTACCCGTATGCGTTTCTCTGCAGCGTGAATCGGAGATAAATGAGGCTTGTAATCAATGCGCGTTCGCAACATCGTTAAATGAGATCGAATACTAATTTCGAATGCCTATCAAGTGTGACTTGGAAATGATCATCTCTATCAGGATGCACCTAGTATGCGAGTTGCATTTCATTCGAACGAAATACGTGTTAATTTCTTGATTACAGCGATCGTTATCTGCGAATCACGAACGTAAAAATTCTCACGATCTTTGAAGGGGGTTGATTGGTTAAAAAAAAAGTTTGTCCTTTTCTCGATGAGAATAAATTTATCGATCTCGAAAGAAGATTATTGCTTTGTAATTTTTCTGAAGAAGCGATGTGCCATAGAAGAGCGAAAGGCTAATATAGATTTCATGGACTAACGAATGTTCATTGAAAACAATATTTATTATATCCTAATATGCTTGTTCTTTTGTATCTTTTCTTTTTAAGAGATGATTTTTAAGAATAGTATTTGATTATTGTCTTGGAAATTTATAATTTCTTTTGAACACGATCTTTCTTAAATAGTATACCGAATAATACGTGGAATGTCAAAATAATACGCAGAAGTTATTTATCACATTGCTGGTTTGATAAGTAACTCTTCAAAGTCTCAATAACTCTAAGTAATTTTTCATGTACCTTCATTTTGGCTTCGATAACAATATTAAAAAATTTCATAAGAATTTCACGAGAAAATACGAAAGAATGTACACCTACGTTAAGCTTAAATCACGTTTCTCAGAATGAAATCCTTCATGCGGTGTAGCGGTTTTGTTGCAAAATCCAAAGTTCTAAATTTACGCTTTAACTCCCACTATTCCCACGAAAGCAACATTTAATTCATAAAGTTTAAATCACATTTGCTGGTCATATTCTCGGTACTAAAGTGCTTAATGCGAAATATTAGAATATTAATCGAGTAAAGATCTGTTAAACGATATTGCGACTAAATATCTCGTTGACTAAAACGCATACAGCGTGTTACATGCGTTTGAATACTGTTTAAATTTTAATGCAGACCATATACGAGTGTATTGAAAGCATAAACTTGTATGTAATGCATGCAAACCATTATCATCAATAAACAGTTTCAGCGATACAGCAGTTCTGAAGCGATTCGAATCGAATCGTCGATGGCACTGCAAATTACTTTGAAACCAAACCACTTCCTGATAAAGGATCGCGCATTATCAACCGGGTACAAACGTCGCATTCTCGGATCCTCATTCTATCGGATGATGCACTTTTCAATGGGAAATGAAACTCTGAAACCAATAAACGTTCCAACTCAAATTTACAGTTCTCATCAAAGCAAACTTTGCATCAACGAATCTCTAATGTTGTTTTAAACAGAAATAGCATACATCTTTTGGCGAACATTTCAATGGAGATTGGTAAATGACGACAGATATATTTTCAAAAATACTACACGATTCTTTGATTAATTTTCTAGATATTTTTGGCACTCTCAAATGTTGCACCAAAGTGTATAAAAAATTTAACAATTGATTTACCAAACGTCACGCTGGACTTGATTTTTTTGAAAACTACTGATAAAACAAATACTTTAATTTAATACTTAATATTATTTAATACTTTAATTTAAACAAATACTTAATTTAGAACTACAAAATTATAATATTTAAAAACAAATCGAAGAATCTTTCTACGACATAAACGATACAAAGCTACACGCTTTAGAAAACTTCCAGTAAAGTAATGATATTATTATAATTTCATCTTTTATTCACAAAATATCATAAAATATTCTTCAAGCATCGCTTTCTCCACTTACTTCAAACAGTATCAACCCTAAGCTTTATACATCTCCAACAAAATCTCTATCTACCGATAAGTCTCCCCAGAATCAAAACCCAGAAACTACGTTCGTCAAATAAAATCCACCCCATGGCCAAACAAAAACAAACCATCGTATTTCCACTCGACAAAGATCAATGTCTAAAAAGCAGCCCTACATCAACGTGCCTCCACTTGACCATATACGCGTATATATATATAGTACATGCTCTCGGAAATTAGCCAAATCGTTCGTCAACCCTTTGATAAGTTATGTGGAACCCCATTACTCCACCACGTAGGGACATACACAACTACTTTTCAAAAGCAGCTAGATATATACATACTTATGTTTAGAAAAATATTTAATTATGGAGATATTTAAACAGAAACTACAAGATATTTATCGCAAACGCGTATTTAGTACAAGAATTAGTACACAGCGGCAATACTAATTAGATATATAAGATTATTATCGCAACATTTATTCGATAAATGTTACAGATAAATGTTATTAAAAATGTTATAAACGCGATAAATGTTAAAAATTACATACAGTCCCATTGAATATTATATACAATTTACCGATAGAACAAATAGTTAAATAGTTGACTGTCTACGTACTTTTGTGATCTCCGATTTACCTATCAAACATCGTCGTAAAGAGGCTTTAGATATTTTATTCTGTTCTTGCGTATCATCGGCATTCTACGCATTTTTGTACCTTGAAATTTCTCATAGTCGCGTAAAAATCCGCAGTCTACTGAACTCGACGGACACCGGTAATGAACTTTCGAAACGTCTCGTATAACACGCATGATATATTCCTTAAAAGCGTCTAGATGCACTTACGTATGTACATTTATATGTTCTCATTGAAAGAGTCGACTAACCAAACGAACGTCATCGCCATCCCATTTCGCCAGGGCTCGAGACTGCGAATCGATTTGCAATTAAATCACCTCTTAATAACGAGAAACACAGACCACGCGGCTGCATCGTACGCAAGAAACTGCGCGTTGGTCTACGTTTGCACGTGTGTTGCAACGATGTTCGCAAGGCCTGGACGCATGCAGCTAGTTAATCAACGGATGAACCGAAAGCCAACCGGTCAAACTGGAGGGTGTGTCATTCGTGCTTGGACCCATCAACCTGAAACGTGTGCACATACAAACGTGTGTTGATGCCAGGATGAAACTACGTGCGTGTTTGCCAAGGCTCAGCTGCCATTCGCAGCAATCTGCGGGCCATAAATTTGGGGCTAGAATATTGGAAGAAGCCGGCAGCTTACGCAGCATCTCCAACCTGCGCCTGCACCGATGATGAATTTGTTTAATAATTGCCACACGGTTCACGCGTTGATTTCGAATAGGTGCGAAGAGGCGTGGGAATGTTGCAAGAGACGCCTATTCTCATCCTCGTTATTTAGATCCACAGATGTAAAATATCTGTTCTTTGTTTGATTTCTTTTTTCTGTTTGAACAATATTTACGACCATGTTATCTTTTTCTGTACTTGACAATTACTATTTCGTATCTAATTTGTTGCATTGGAATGTTTCTGCCATTCTCAAGCGTGTAATCGTGGTTCGTAGGCTTTCGTTTGTATTTACCGTTGTGAAATAACGTTGTCGTTATTCCTTCCCGCAACCTTTTTCTATCGCTCAAGCAGCTCCGTTATGTCACTTTCATAATCGCTTTTTATTAGAACATTCTACGATATGTTTCTGGATGGCTTCCCTATTTTGTAAGATTTCTCCGCTCAACTAAATCTTTGCGCTCTACTAATTTTCGAGACGATCTAGTATCGTAATGTCTAACGATGTAGATTTCTAGACAATAAAAACCATTGCACGTGGTTTCTTGAAAAAGCTTGGGTAATGGCGACATAATTACTTGATGACGTAATACAAATGTTGCTAATAAAAACTAGTACGACAGCGTATACAATGAACGGATCTTTCAATTTACGTGTAAATTAATTGTTATTCGCTATCGAATACGGTATTTTTAATAACTACCTTTCTCTTTTCTCTTATTCGTAAAGAGTATATAAACAAAATAAAACAGAAATGCATCCACGTAATTTACATATTAATACGAATTCTCGGGGATCCAGCAATCGCTGGCTATTGTTTCTCGGTTAATTTCTATCTTTCTTGCTCGTTATTCTCGAAACCGCTTAGCATCGTTCGAACTATGAAAACGAAGCCGCGAATCTAAATGCAAAACAACCGAGATAAAAGACGGTCTTTCTCGGCAAAACGCGCGTGTTGCACTGCGAATTAAATATTTACGTTGAATTAATATATTTTTCCATAGTAATTGTTCGTTATTCCTTTTTATTGCGCCGTACTAACGTTGCGCAAAGGGACTCCGTACATTTAATAACAATTTTTTGTACGCAAATAATACGCGAGTTCTATAGATTTTCACGATGAGAACGCATCCATGGTGAAAGGACGATATACGTAAAAGAGAAATTGAAGTATGGGCCTTGCTATTTTGTAACAGCGTCGACAACGTGTATCAGAGTACTGACATTATCTGACATTAATAATAATTGATAAACAAGACAGATTTCCTTGGCATATCTTCATGTATCGTAAAAATAACAGGAAGCGAAGAATAAATGTCTTTTATATTCACCTCTTTCAGGTTGATGCACATAAACTACCGGTTGTTTCAAATAGAACTTACCATTTCTCAAATATCACGTACTGTTTTATGAAAATATTCGAATATTTATTACAGACAACTTCCGTGAATATATTACGCGCGTCGATTAAATGAGACATAATTAGCGTGATTACGTTTAATCAAAGAAATTTCCATTTCGTTTCATGAACTCTTCCAACGACTAACGAGTTTGTTGTGCTACGTCGAGGCGAAACTTGTCGATTCTAGAATTAGCAGATTCTTAGCGCAGAGCTGCTACAGTTTCCTCGTTTACAGCGTAATAAATTCACGGAATTTTGAAAGAAATAATCTTGCGACGATCGATCTTTCGAAATTTTCAAGAAAATGAAGAGAATACATATTTGATAACGAGACCAGAGTGAGGTAGTTCGCGACATCTAGTAAATAACAGAAAATATGATTTATAAGCAGACTACAGATGTTGGTGCAAATTTCTATCTTTACAGACATAATTAAAGAACCGAGTCCTAAATAGTATTAGGTTGTTCGAAAAGTTTCTTTCGTCTTATAAGGAAATAATAGAAAAACAATATTTGTCGTTTTATATTATTTTATTGAATCACGTATGATAGTAACAATAGAAGTGGAACAAAATGGATCGTACAAAATTCGATAAAATAATATAAAACAAAAAAGCGTTGTGCATCCATTATTTCCTTACGAAACGAAAGAAACTTTTCGGACAACCTAATACTTTGTTTCTTCTACTAAATACTCCATTAATTTTACGAGCACACTTCTGCAGATTAAAAATATTCTATACATCTGTGCACTTTCAAATTTCCCACAAATGCACAAACATATTAAAATAACTAGCTGCGCGATGAATTCCCATACAAGTTGACTACGTTTGCCGGGCTTTTTATATAATTTGCCAAAGAAACTTTTGCAGGACGCTTCTTCGATATTTTTCACACACTCCCACCTATATTTAGATGTTCAAAGCCTAGGATTAATTAACACACCTTCGTAACTGCTTAACAGGGTAACCGCATAGCTGAGCGGACATGCAAGGGGGCCGAAACTTTTAATGAATAAAAAATAGACAACGGTCTCTCTTCTTTTTTTCATTACACCGGACAAAGCGAGACCACGTATCCTCTAGGTGATAAAGCGCGAATAAAATTTTACAGCGCGCGATTATGCCAGTTCGTTCGCGGATTTCTCATTAAATTCCACGTGGCTGGCAAGAGAAAAGAGATTTTCGAAATATTCAGCGCGCGAAAGATAAGAGCTTTAATTTCACCAGTGATATTACCACGAGGCAATTTTTCGATAATAAAGGTTTGAGTTGATCCGCGAAAATCTTTCGCATTTCATTGTCGTTATTCATTTTCAACGGCAGCCACCAAACCGAGTATTTAACTTTATTGTTATTGCCGGGGGAACGTATTTTTAATTTTTTAACGCGCGATAGCTGTATAAATTACGAGTGGATGGAGATACAGAGGTAGATAGAAATCGATAGTGTGCACAGACACGGTAAAGAAAACTAGATAAGGCTATTAGGCAGATTACAGAGTCTGTGTAATTAGGATTATAAAAAAGGAACAGAACGTTTGCATTTAATCAGATATACTGGTCAATTCCGAATTGCAGCGTACTCTTTGGTTTAGATTTGTGGATTTCAGGTAACATCAAATAAATTTGAAATAAAAATACATTTTTAAGAGTTAGAAATAATAATTCCAGTCGTGTAATGATCCAGTTACTTAATCACCTAATAAATGATATTTTAATAATTCCAACCATCTAATTATCTAAACTTGTAACGATAAAACTATTTAAGTCTAAGATTGTATAGAAATAACGAAACGATAGTTTATACAAAGTTTATATAAAAATAATCCATACTTGTCAACTTTGGGTGACAAAGTGTTCTTTCTATATTTTCAATTTATATCAAACGATCTTCATCTAATATGAAATAAACTCCGAATAAAAATAATTTACAAAGAATCGGAAATAGTACTTTCAACCCTCTAACAATCGAAGTTTTCTACGTCGCCGAAATTAATTAAGGAATCGTACATTTGACGAGTGATTTACTGTTCGAGAACGGATGGATACCGCGTAAAATTCTTAATTAATTTTCGCCAGAACTTCGAGTTACGTAATAGAGACGACTTCCAACCTACTAATCACCCTTCTTAAACTAACAACTAGTTTTACTATTACGCTCCAATCATTTCAACTAGCAAAATTCCAACCTTCAACGTAAAAAACCACGAGACGCCGATAAAGCGATCAGATATCGCTGGCGTAAAGAAGAAAAGACGTACCTTACACAACGAAGCCAGTTAAGAAGCGAACAAAACTGAGAGTAACGTAAACAACTTTCTACGTACCAATCAGTTTTCTGAAATCGATAGCTCCTGTCATCGTCAGCTTTCAATTAATTCGATTAGAAAATCATGAAAAACGTAATACGCGTTAAACGATAGACATTGGGCACAGTCGTTAGCAATATATCGTTAACAAACTGCGAATAATCACGCAGAATGGAACCCAGATAGAAGATTATTTAACAAATAGTATACTTTGAATATCTTACATATTTTTGCGTGTTACGCGAATTCGGTGTATTTTTGGATCTCCAAAAATCTTCCATATACGCATAAAATTCCACGGACGAATTATCAAATACCAAACAAAAAACAAGATTAATTCATAACGCACAATTTCTTGACAATATTTCAACGAAAGGAAAAGAATTAATCTCCGCGTATACCGTACTTCATTGTTAACGGAGCCGCCTTGAAATAAACTCGTAAATAAATAGGTAAATATATCTACGCGCGTCCGTTATAACGTACGCTATATACGTACATCGAGGCGACTTAAAAAGCGGACAATATTCAAAGGGAACAAAGAAAGAGAGAAAGAAAGAAAGAGGTAAAGAATGGAATCGACAAACGAAACAGTTGCAAATTTCCCGGTGAAGTGGGTCTCTATCGAGACGATGGGGTCGGAGGTGAATGAAAAAAAGGGCATCTGTTCCCCGGCTACGGGTGCTTCGCCGAAAATCCTTTCGTCGCGCCACGGTACGCGCTTATATTTACGTAACGCGCGTTACGTTGCGATTTTTACGCCGTCGCGTCCCTGAAAAGCCGCCGAGTGAACAGCCAGTTGCAAATATTTACGGAGAGGCATCGGCGAATTGATGGTGTATCCGCCTTCGTGCTCCAACAGAGGCAGATCCTCTCCTCTCTTCCCTTGACAGGCCACTGACCCAGCTCAACGGGGTAAAAGGGAGAAAAATAGGCGAAAAAATCGATACACCAGGTAACGCTGCTAAGAAAATTTAATCATTATCATCGACAGTTAATTGGAATCTCCTGACGATGTCCTATCCAACCACCAATTTTAATTGCTACGCGTCTTTCGGGCAAATTCGTCCGTAGACATTCTACTCGTATGCGTATTTAATGCTTCTTCTGCTTTGCGCATTGGTTTTCGACCATGTTTCTTATTGATTCTTTCATTGAGAATTTTTTAATTCGACTGCGCTCTGAGAAGGTATGAGTATAACAGGAATATGAGAAAATATGCAAAATATCTCAGACAAAGCTCGTATTACGATATTTAGTAGACGAAACAAATGTTTCATTGAGTTTTTCAATCGTTTTATGGTGAAATCATATATGAATTTATAGAAACCTAAGCTCGAGATTTACACAACGTAGAATTAAACACAAACTGATTTTATAACCTTAACTTTGTCCTGTTGCTTTAACTACAACAAAAATTTGTTGCAATAAAAAAGGTATGGTAAAGAAAATATAGGAAGACACTTTTATAATACTTACATACTTTACGATAATTATCTAATTTTTTATAAATATTACATAAGTAATTGTATATAATTTTATACAAAATATACCGAATATCTGATACGATATTTTTATGAACAACCGTAACCGAGGGAAATTTCGTTGGATTCGCAAATTCATCCCATGTGAAATCTATGCCCGTCGCAACAGAAACTTTAACTTTGTCCTGTTGCTTTAACTACAATAAAAATTTGTTGAAATAAAAAAGGTATGGTAAAGAAAATATAGGAAAACACTTTTATAATACTTAAATACTTTACGATAATTATATAATTTTGTATAAATATTACATAAGTAATTGTATATAATTTTATACAAAATATACCGAATATCTGATACGATATCTTTATGAACAACCGTAACCGAGGGAAATTTCGTTGGATTCGCAAATTCATCCCATGTGAAATCTATGTCGATCGCAAGAGAAACCAAATTTTCCCCTCTTTTATACAGGTAAGCAGGCATTTAAGCGACGGTTGCCTAAAAGCCAATGAAACATTTAACAGCTTGGTCATCGTAAAAGCCCGGCTGTTCGGGCGACTGCGAGAGAATCGCCGTGTCCCGGCTGATGGCAATGCAACGATAGTGAAATTAAAATTATCGTTCGACCGAAACGAATCGAGTCGACGAGACGCATGGAAATTCAAGTAGTCAACGACGATAATCGCGTACAATCGATCTTTCGCTCCAGTCTCTCTCTATCCCAATGGAAATTGTCGTTGCGCCGCTGCGAGCAATCGGTTAATTAATTCCATTAATTCGTCGTTGATTAATTATTGACGGCGCAACCGCGTAATGCGTTCATTTTCATCTGAATCGCGCAAAACGCGGCTTCACCCGCACTGCTTTGAGTTTCAATGGCTTTGAAACCGAGACTGGATTTGAATCTTGAATTACCGTCGAAGCTGCTACTGTCAATGAACCAGCTAACTCGTAATTTCTCGTGGAAATTTCAGTTTCCTTGAATTTAGTTAAAATTATGTATTAGAATACATAGTTGCATTTATGGTAGAATCGTGTATCCGACGATTTTCAGAAAGATTATAACCACTCGTCGATTGTTTTAGAAGGTTTCACATAATCGAACTATTATTCCGTTATCGAAAGATTCGCAATAAAATAAGCAAAATTTAATAGCGCGCGTGGCCGATGCAGAAAATTTTCAAATTTAGTCGCTTTGAAAAACGAAGTCTGACATCAAACGACCTTCCTACGCTTTCTACATGTTTTTACGCGTAGAATCAGTTTATTCGCGGCTTCATTCGATACCATTCGTTAAAGGCCAAACATCCATTCTACTTTGTTACTTTTTGTTTTCCAAATATTCGCAAAAGCTACGACCACTTTTCACCGATACCACTTGACGTACGTTCGATCCCATCCCTAATTCGTAAGAGCGAAAAGGAATTTTCGCTGATGGGGGACGGTAAATCGATCCTGAAATTCTCTGTTGCGCGATTCGAGCCCCGAAATTCAAACGAAAACAAAAGAGGCTCGTTCGCAAGGCCAGGAAATACGTATTGAAATTCTTTGATTGGAATCTGCGCACGAATCGACGACGATATCGGTGTCGAGGGATTTTAATTCATTGATGATGAATCCGATGAATGAATTCTCCCTTTTACTTCCCCTTTACTACGCGCTTTTTGTCGAGTAGAATCGTGCTCTGTAATCCTGGATCGGTCGATCGTGTTTCGAGACAATTTACAGCGATTATACGATTTCATTAAAGTAAAACGAGAGACAACAGTATTTGTATATTGTATTAGGTTGTGCCGAAAGTTTCTTTCGTTTTATATGGAAATAATAGATAAACAAATTTTCTTTTACGTTATTTTATTCGACTATGTACGATCCTGTTCTCGATCCTGTTACTATAAAATGGATCATACGTAGTTCAATAAAATAATATAAAACAACAAATGTCGCGCATCTACTATTTTCTCACAAAACGAAAGAAACTTTCGGGACAACCTGATAGTTAGACTGTAGAAATATACGTAGATATATATATGAAAGTACATTACACGAAGACACTTGTAGCAATGGATCTACAGAAAAGTTGATTCATAAATCTCGCACAATGTCAAAGGAGTGGTTTCAAAAGATTTTGGAAAAAGAACGAGACTATATGTGTGTAAAGTTGGTTGTAAACTCCATTAAATCGCGGACAATCATTCGCAAAGAAGAAAACTTCGCGAAATGTTATAGCATCGTGGCTGGTTAGGATTTTACGCAAGAAAAAAGAATACCGCTTGTTTGCAAAGAATACTGCACTTTCGCTTATGCCAAAACAATGAATCATACTCGTAGAAACGTACGTAAGGAAAGTTTGTACGCGTATTTCGAAACTGAAACCGTGTAAACCGTACGTTATTTACCTCTGCTCGCTTTTATGAAACTGCGATATATTCAACGCCGATTTCGTAGAGATACTGACACAGGAACTTGCGAAAATTAAAAGCTATTGGCTTCTTAAATGTCCGAACGTTTCTTCTTCGCATAGAAGTCAAACGAATTAATTTGAACGAAGGAATTTCTGAATATCTTCGATAAACGAAACGATACATAATCGTTTATTCTACCGCTAAAAGGAAGCAATATTGAGAAAATAAAATTAATCGGTTTGACTTTCCAGTGCCTCGATTGAGATTCGCCGAAACGTACCGTCTTTTTGTTCAGCTTCACGATTAATCTTTTAATATTACTACCATCGACTAAAGGAAACAGGTATACTTCGTACACGTGTTTCTCGATACAAATTGTACAAGATCGTGCGAAGAGAGTTTGTAAATGAATCACAGATTCGTAAAATAGTAGAGAAATTTTACAGCTCGTACAAACTCGTAATCGAAATACACGTGTAATTAAAAATATTCTGAAATACTGAATGAAATATCGTTAAAATTGCTTCAGTGAAACTTCAGGCGCGTGAAACGAAGTCAAGCCTAAAAAAAGTCGAACAAGACCAATGTTTAATTGTTTAATGACGCGAGTAGTAGTAACCCGGCTACTACTCCAGCTAATCCGTTTCGTGGTGTAGTAAACATTCTAAATTAAGTGACGGGGAAGGAAAAAAAAAAGAGAGAAAAGGTGCATCCGCCTCTGTCTTATGTAACATCAGCACTCGAAGCTGTCAGGAAAGAAAGGCTAGGTTGAACGAGTGGAAATGCTTCCTAGAAGCTTGTCGCACGTGTTCATCCTTCGGCAGGAAACAAGAAGGGTCCTATTGGCTACCGCTAGCAACTTAATTGCCAGACTCTCGTGGAGCAAACAGCCTCGTTGACTGATCCGCCACACGTGTCGCAAAGCTAGATTTTTCAGGGAAAACGAAAACGAGCAGAAGATAGGACGAAAATCTGGCAAACTTCGTTCCAATTACTTGCGTCTTCGGTCGAGATAATTTGGGACATTTCCAGGCAACGTATATGTGAAACAAGATTTCGATGAGAGAAATAGTGTCTCGAGTTGAACTGTAATCGATATCTAGACTGTGAAAATGCATCTATCGAATGTCAATGCATTCGTCGAAAATTCAGAGACGCAAAAATGTATAGTAACAAATGTACATCGAAGCTCGTGTAGGTGAAGCGCTCGTGGTCGTAATCAGAGAGCGAGGAAAATTTCTGTTTGGTTGCCGTTTCTGTGAATGTGTTCATAAATTCGCATAAATCTAGTTGTCGGAAGCGTGTTGTAATTACAGGAAGAAAATTGGCATTGTTAATGAATATTTAGATTAGGAACAAATGCTTCACTCTTACTTCGTATCGCTGGCTCGTAGATCAAAATCGTTACAATTTTTAAGTATTTTACTTTAATTTGTTCCACGCGACGCAGANCTCGTCGTATTAGTTGAAGATTCATTGTACAAGATTTGCGAAAAACATTTTTACCAATAACAGATGCATCCATGGAAATAATCAGCACGACGCTCAGAAGAATATATCGCACGCGCCAGAAACAGCTATTTAAAATTATTAACGCAGCATCGAGTCTCCGCTTGGACAGCTCGCCATAGATTTAATCAGATTAAACTCGTCACGGATTCGTCGACCATAAAAAGTCTGACGTTAAAAGTCAAACTATCTGACGAGCATGATCGATACTTGCATCGATAATCGGCGCCAATAAAATCAACTGCGCGTGTATAAGTCGGAGGAACATTCTGGCAAACATATTATATTCACGGCCGAGGCGATTTTATCATGCGTCCAACTCGATTAATTCCGCTCGTTTCGCGAATCATCCAATCGCGAATCCTCCGAGTTTCGGCGATCCCTAATATTCGTAATTGCAAATCGGTTGAAATCTACCAGTGGCAAGGAATAGCATCGTGGTATTTCGCCCTCGGATGAATTGATATCGAAATGACGTTATGTAACAAGGGTACGTCATCTCCATAGCGCAATTAACCCTGTGTCTGAACACCATCAAGGCTAAAGCCTCTGAAACTCGTCTGTTCGTGACCGCGTGAGTTACGCGGAATATCGACCGACGATGAGGCTTCTTCGAAGAAGAGGTCGTTCGAATGAGTGGAGAGAAAAAGGTATTAAAGATTGGATATCATCGTGACAAACAATGGATAAAGGTTAATAGGAATAACAGCGAGTTTATTTACGAGATATGATACTTATTGATTCCCAGTCCGTTTTATCTTTGTATATTGATGTAGTATATTTTTAGATGGAACATCCGTTTACGAATGTTTTATAGAAAGTTTCTTCGTTTGAAGTAAGGGTGGAAGAAGTCTTTGGAAGACTTTTCTTTTTAATTAACGAGTATTTTTATCTCTGGAAAGAAGATCAAGATAATAAAATAAGGAGAGAAGTCATCGACTCAATAACAGCTTGCTCTGTTCAAGAAGTTTCTTAAGTCTGAAAAATGTGAGAGAATTCCTCGGAATATTCATGATTCGTAGCCTGAATTTTATGTTATAATTTTCCCTAAAATTACCAAGAAGTGTCTTTTTATCTTTCTATTTACGAGACGAAGATTGACAGGAAATAATATTAATTTTTCACCGATGGTAGCATTTTAAAGCTTAGCGTCGCCCTTACCTAAACACGAAAAACAATTGCCTCAATTTCTAATTTACTCATCGCCACCTACACAGCTGACAAAAGATCCCCAACAAGCCCAATATTATCATTTGACGAGACGAAACCAGCTGACACTGACCGTGCTAAATCGAGACTTTCCTTCTCTGCTTCTCTGTTTCAAGGAAGATTTAAATAAATTTGAATGTTGCACACGAGGCGGCTACCTTGTTGAAAAATTCATCGTCAAGGGGTTGCGACGAAGCGAGACACGAGCCATGGCAACGGCAAGCGACGAATATTTCATCGAGCTCTCCAATCGAACGATCACCGTTCTTTATCTTCGATCGAAATGATCGCAGTAGTAAACGCAATCGTTCCACGTTTACGCGTTCCTGGTGGCGGAATTACGATCAGGACGTTTTCTGCCGTGAAAAACTTCAACTACGTGAACCGCGTGAATCGTATTGCGCTTCAAAAAAAAAAAAGTCAGTGAAACGACACGGTTCTCTAGATAAAAAACATTCATTGATACCTGGCACATCGTTGACGGTATATCGCGAAACAGATCGTACACCAGTTTGCGCGCATTTTTGAAAACTACGTGAAATCGACTAAACTGGACAAATGAAATTAATTGAGAATTAAAAAGTTAAGACTTCCTGCATTCGCGTTTCCCGTCGATAACTCGTTAGACGATCTTATCGCTATCCAATCCAAGGATAAAACAGTTTTCCCCAGAAGGAATCACATATTTGTGATTATCGCGTGAACAGTGAACGCGTTAATTATCGCTGGCTGACGCGTTTTGGTATTGTTCCTGCACTGTCCAGACGGTGTTTCTGCGCGATGCGATGCGATGCGCGCTCCACTTGAGAGAAATAAGAGGCCGCGCGTACGTACTCGCTCGTACGAGGCGAAAAAGCAAGAGAAACGAGGAAGCGGAGCAACGACGTGTAACAAAACGTGAGGAGAGCCGACAGAGCTGCGACTATGTACATATAAGAATCGACCATTCTGGCTCCGCTTGCAGAACGAATCGTTTGCTGATGTTACGTGTATGTACTACCATATACTACCATGTATGTACACGCTCGCTCGAAAGTTTTAAGACAGTTATTAATAATACAGCTGCAAGTGACTAGAATGAGACGCTGCAACAATTGCAGCAATTGGAAGGATCTGAAGAGTTAAAAAATTAGTCGACTACTCGAACAAGAGAACAATTATCTCGAAGTTTATAATTTGAAAATTCAAGTTACGAGCTGATCTCGATGTTACGTTTAGAACCGAAGGAGCCGAACGTCTCTTAAATCTTTATAACGATTACAATCAAAGACACTAAGAACCTTATTAGATGCAACCTTGGTACGTTACCAACGAAACGACACATCGCCGACCTTAAGATACCCACGGTCAAAGAAGAAATATCCAAATACAGTAATAGATATAGCACAAGGGTTAACAACCACGAAAACCCTCTAGTTACTCGATTACTTGACACGTCGGATCAGATCCGCAGGCTAAAAAGACATTACCCTCTAGATTTAAGCGCCGGATTCAAATAGAATCGAACACGCGATAAACTCTTGATAAAATCACGACATAGTATCACGCCAGAAAAATTTACCGATAATTCTTATTGAATTGATTGTAAAATTACGTCGAAATAAAAAAAAAAATCTTTATGATAAAAGAAACTACAAAAATAACTAACGCGTCATTATTTCTCAAAATAGACGAAGGTCTGAGATAAAGTAACATTTAAATAGCGAAACAAATCCCTATCGAGACTGCATTTTTTTAATCGTACAAACGCACAAGAACAGCCCTCGATGCAATATTGCGAAGAAGAATACAAATAAGCTGGAAGCTGGTGCAAAATCGTCAAATCAAAAGTAATATCTCCAAACGGTGCCGAAGAGACTTAAATCAAGGAGGCCTGTGTCAGCAATGTGACGAATATCCCGATGTTCCCGTATATTTGGCGTGTTTTGAAGTTTCTCGAAACTTCGAAGGTCGAAAGAAAAATTCACAACACCGCTGTAAGGTCGTCGTCGGAGCGGAAGCGGAAGGAAAACGGGGATCTTCGTCTCGCGGCAAGGCGATTCTACTCGGCGACGGGTTGGCAGTGAGACGAATTCTCGCTTCGACCTTAGAAGTCTTCGACGACTCTCGGACGAGGATCCCAGGAATGGCTAGAAGAAGAAGAAACGACATTTCCACGCGTGTACGACGCGCGTCGAGAAACTTCCGCTTTGCGAGGAACACGCAGCCTTCTTCTTGCCTCGATTCCAGGTTGTAGCTTTTCCGCGAAAGTAAGCTCCACTTTGTAACGATACAATGCGTATGAAACGCACCAATGACTCGGCCGGTTAAGAAGCAGAAACTTTTCCCAGCTGTTTTCTTCGCGTTATTTCCGAAAGAAAGGAACAAGGTAAGCTAATCTTTGTTTCGGCGCGGTATTTGCTTTCGTATAAAAAAAGGAAATTAAATGAAGTTAGTTCTCGTTGTTTTTCTTCCTTTACTTTTGAAATACCAAGCTTCGGACGTAGGTTAATAATTCGGTTTCTCGATTCATGGATTGTTTTTCGTCCGTTTAATTTTACATCTGTGGTTTTCTAAACGAAAATATTTTGCCAGCAAAGACGATATGTGAAAAGTGCAACCGACGATGAGTCGCAACATGTATTACGTCTGCTATAGTAAAACAAGTAATCTTTTTAACGTGATATTGCCGAAGAGGAAAATTCACGACGCTCTTGAAAGTCACGGGAGACGTCTGTAAGTCGATCTTAAGCAGAGATATCGAGTGAACGAGAAAGGAGAAGTCTAGAAGTACGTGTTTTCCATCGGTTTCCCGCTCCGCGTACGTTTTACGTCACTTCGAGACTTCCTTAGCGAACCGTGACAAAATATGGCCACGAAAAACCATTCTGCGAGACTTCCAACACGTACAAATTACCAGCGCACCATCGAACTGTAACGAAAAACTGCCAACTCATCTTTACGAACGCCGATATTGTACGAAAAAGAGATACAATTGTATTTAATTCCCGTATGAAACGATTTTGACACATGTTGTTTTGCATAAAAACGAGAAATAAAGAAATGTTATACACGAACGCTCGCTTCGACTAAAATAATTAATAATTATATTTGAAAGGAAGGACGTGTACAGGTAAATCGGCAAATATTATTTTGAGAAATCAGATTTTTGAAATAACGTTATTTAAAATAAATTCACAGAGTAAGCAACGAATAACGTGAAAATTTTATTTCAGTATAAATTCATTTCTACGACGCCTACGCTCGAACGTGCCGAATAAGAAACGGCTGTTTAATCTTCGATTTAACGTTATTTATGCAGCGAGATTGAACCGTGCCATTTATTACGTTCTGCCCGTCCAAATTTTCATTTTAATTGGAAAATTTGATATTTTTCGCATTGTTTCCTGATTTCGATTCTCCATTGTGCCGATTATTTACGCGTTCACGCACAAACTGCGTAGGAGCAACCATACACCATTTTACTCTGTATGAGAAACCGTCGATTCACTACGTTGCACTTGAAACACTACATCCGCTGTACTACTCTCTAACAAAAGTGAACTCTCCGCTGCATCGAAAATTCTACGTTGGTAAATTAATTCGTACCACTGGCAGCAGTCTTTATTGCATTTACAAATATATAATATTCCTGCATGGAAGCAATTTTCTGATATTTATTTGCATCTCTAATCTGCGTATAACATTTCTTCGTTTATTTGTACAAGTTGCACAAAACATTTATATGCGCTTTCTTTATTCCTCGACTAAAATTATAAACTAAAATTGTTTCAGAAATGAGCAAAGACACTTGCATATTTTTAGCGATCTGATATTAACTATTTTGACCTGCTCCGTAGTTCTGATATTAATAAAGTGCTCACGAAAATATACCATTCATATTTCCATCTACGCAAGCTTCGAAACGCAGCGATTATCGTTACATCTGCAACATATTCCCCGCAGCAGCTTCGTAATCTCTGCAAAATGCGCAAAATTGATCGTAAAGAAACAAAATGAAACGCGGTTCGATTCACCCGCAGCGAAACGAGAAGATTCATCCGAATAACTCGCTCAATTTCACCTACGCGACCATTCCTTTGGAATATTCGCCTGGAACGATGCCTGTAACTTCAAAACGACGACTATTTCGAGGCAGGAATGTCTCGGACGAAAATCTGAGACGAGAAACTAGCGGCGTTACGAATATTACGGCGACCGTGTCGGCAGAATTGCATCGACGTCGATAAAAATCAGAAACCGGCGGACGCTCGTTTCGTAACTTCCGTTTTCTCGTTACACGCGTTCGAATAACGTTCATAACCGAGGATAGGATAGAGGAGGCAACGTGGAAAGTATCCAGGATGGCTGATGTTCGGCCAGCCTCGAATCCACACGAAATCTACGGTGAAAGCGTTTTCGTTCGTACCACAATTTCATTTTAATTGGTGACGAGATTTTTCCCCGACGCGAAAACTAGCACGCGATCGAAATTGTTCGCCTGAATTATGGCTGCTGAGAAAAGAGATTCTTCCTTGCGGTTATAACCTTTCTATGAGATAATACAGCAGGTTACAGGTAAGAAAAAGTTTGCAGAAGTTTGGTAATTCTGATATGAATCATTTTGACTGGCTTAGTAGTATTTAATGTTAAAAACGTGCTCGTTAAAATATACAATTTATGTTTCCAACTATACCAACTTTCAAACTGACACTCGTTAGATCTCCGATATATTTTCCCTCGGAGAAAAGTACCGTTTAATTTCAAACTTTTTTTTTTTAATAGTGTGAGAGCAGCTCGGATAAATATAGTTTTATAAATCGCACAGCTTCGGTGTTATCGTAAGTGACATAATTATTAACATTTACCTTCTACGAAGAGTTGAAAGTACGTATTTTTGCGCACCTGTACGAAAAATGCAAGAAATCTTGATGAAAAACATATCCTGACAGAGTATGTTCTTTGCTATGTTAGTAAACGAAAAAGAAAAATTTGTTTATTTATTCAATGTTTTCTATTTATCGAACAATGTATTACGGATACACGAATAGCCACAGAAAGCAAAGTTTTAAAAGCGTAACTATTGTTAGCAAAAAAAAAAAAAAAAAAAATACTAAGCATAGGAGAATTAAAATGTACGAAAAATGTACATCGCAAAAGTCTGAAAATGTAACAATTGGAACATCGTTGGTACAGTTGCTGCATGAGAAGAATTTAAATTCTATCGTGCATTTCACTGCATCCTCATCCATTTTATTGCAACGTTATTACTTATTACTATGGTTGCGTTACGTTATACCATTGTATAGTATTATTAAGTTTATCGTAACGTTATTACTGTCTTCGTTGCGACGTTGCTTGCTTCCAAAATTTTTTCGAGAATATAATTGGTATTTCGAGATATAGGGAATATAACAATATAGAGCCACAGAACGTAATTGACCTACAAATTTTTTACGAATTTTGCTGTATTACGTGTTTTACGGTCCAAGATAACAAAGAAAGGAATTTCTGTGCCGCAGTTCCATCGCAAACCTCGTGCTAATGTTAGAAATTAGAATCTTAATTAACGGTTTGTTAAACGTTGGTCATAAAAATAGAACTCGGTTCGTATCGGAACTATTTATAAGCCAAAGAATCATTCAACTCGACATTACGTCAACAATTCGATGCGCAATAAATAATAAACGCAGCAATTTGAAAATAAATCCTTCGTCTCAAAATATCCTACGATCAAACAAGTTTGTCATCGATGACAAATTTCTGGAATTTCAGCCAAAATTGAAACTAAACCCTTTAAAATCTTCAAACGCGAAAAATGTAGAATTTTTGCGACAACCAAACAACCTTCCGAAAATTTCGGATTTCCTCATTTTCAATGCAAACCATCGGTTCTCGTTAGCAACGATGTTGGTCGTCGGATCGCATATTCGCGGGAATTTCAGCGAATTTCAAATTGAAACGCAATCACAGAGCGGTGGTTGCTGTCAGCTTGGAATTCGAATGAATCGCTGGTGCAGCATCACGTGGCAGAACAATGTCAATTAGGTCAAGGATCACGAACGCGTGCTCAAAAGTGCAAGTGCACTGTGCACACCGCGGGAAGTTCCTGTTGACACACATATTTTTCTAGCCAGAGCAAACAAGAAAAAAGGGAGGAAAAAATACAGCCGACCGAAATCGTAATTTACATCTCTTTGCTAGGCTGTTCGCAGTCCCGTGAGAATTTCGTTTAACGTTAAAATCGTTCGCAAAAAAAAAAAAAAGAAAAAAATATACAGGAAAAAAAGAAGAGAAAGCAAGGAGAATAGAGAAAGGTGAAAGAGAGAACAGCGGAGTTTTAGGACGCGTCGAAAATCATTTCGAATACATTAACCTTTTCTGGAACCACGCTTTATTGTGTTCTGTGGAAAAAAAACGACCATACACGATGATACGACGTTAGACGTATCGGCGATTAATAAATCAGGACGTGACTGGGAAGTTCAGCACCGGCTTATGAACATTTTTATTGCGGATAAAGTGTGGCGACAGCGGGAAACTTCGATAAAGTTTTTAAAACGAACGACCAAGGCTGTTTCGTTAAAATTGATAGATTTTCATAAAGCATCGACGAAATAATAGAGTATTTTATAGCGTCTACAATATATTACAATTTTTAATGGATCAAGATACCGGTTGTTGTAAAAAGTATGGCTACTTCGCATCTGAAATTATACGATATTTTTGTTAAAGATCTTCAGAGTCTTCATTGCGAATAATATTTCTTCTAACATGTTTCCCATTTATTTTCTCTCTTTGTTTCGCTAAATCTTTTGTCGAGATGTCGAAAAGCAGAAACGCGAAACAGTTGCAACATTACGATTCGATAATTGAAGAGACGCAAAGAATTCAAACGTGAATTTATTAGGACTAGAAAAGATATTTCCTATTTATATAGATGTTTGTTATCTTAAGTTTAAGAAAAATGATATGTCGTTCGTAGATTTATATTTTTAGAAACCACGCCCGAGTTGAGTAAAAATTGAAATTAAACGCGTTCGAGTACGACGATGCGCAAAAGTATAAAATCACACATCGACTGAAAATGTTTTACTTTGACGAATTAACAGATTCGTTATTACCTTCTTAAGAAACGTTAAATCCAAGCACTAATAATTATTGTAGATTCTCCTATTCTCTATTCAATTTCTCACAAAGCAGATTACTCTTATTTTTCTTATTTCCCTTCCTCCTCTGACTCGATCTAAATGATCCCATAAATTTTCTCTTCCACTCAGATTGCATCTCTATTTATTACGGAATTTCTAAGAAAATTCGTGATTCAAGGAATCGAAATACTCTCAATCGTCATTATAATGTCAGTAACTAATTGTCAGACGGTTCAAAAAATTTCCGCACGATATATGCGAATAAACAATTATGCATATATGCGAAGTATTCTCGAGAAGCGGAGAGATGATTAAAATTGAATTGAACGAAACGATACTGTTCAATTTTTTAGTTAATCCACTTCACGTATTCGTGCTCTATATAATTTCAGACAATCGGCTCGTTTATCATTGCAGAATTATTCTCGCGAAGAAATTTTAATCTTTCTCCAATCTCGCAGTTTTAATCCGACGTTTGTTTTCAAATATCACGAGAGGGAATTTCTCGTCGGGCGATTAATTACGAAACAATTGATTGTATCCACCGAGTCTGTATCTCTTCGATTTAAATTATTTCGTCGTTTATGCGCGCGCGTAATGTATACCGATAAAATCGTGCATCGTCAAAGGATCTAAATTCTACAATATGAAACTCGCTGACTATCAGAAAACGAATTATACGATGCCCGACGATAATTTCTCGTAATTCCCCTTTTCCACGATTTTCATCAAATCGTTTGTAAAAAATCAACGATACGACACGATAAGGGTCGTATATATTTCTAACAATTAAGAAAATATTATATGAAAAATGCGAGAAGTCCTGATCATGTCGAAAATACAACTTCTATATTTGAAGTCTGCGGAATCCAAAGGATCTCCACGTAGAAAAAATATTTACAAGTCGATCGTTTAAGGCAAATTGAAGGAAAAGTTTGAAAATTTTATTCAAATTCTTTCGTTCTATTTTTTTAGAGATTTAGCAAACAAAGTTAGATTTAATACGGGAAACTCAAGAGTCTGTGTCTTTTTGAATATCTCCAGAAATAATACGTTATAAAACTAAGTAAAAAAAAAAGAAAAAAAAAATAAGAGATTCAGTTTTTATTTATAAACTAATTAATATAAAACGCTAAGATTGTCGATACTAGACCTCTAAAGTTTGGTATTTTTTTTAATATTACCTCTTCTATAATAAAATGTGATAAAAATAAACTTGGCCGAAATTACGTTATGTTAAAAAGTGACTAAAAAAACAAACTTGTTAAATTTTCCTTCAATGTCGTAAGTCATTGAAATTGATAATATTTATTCGAGCCTTAATCAGAAGTAATTTTTAGATTGCTACTAGTAAACTAGACGAAACTTTCAATTTACAAGTACAATGTTAATACCACCGATAGTCGTCTATTACTTGAAGGAAGAGCATATGGATATTATGGATAAAACGCCGATATATTGCGTAACAACGAGGGAGAACGACTGATTCACGGTAAAAATGGTGGCAAATTTATCTTGGATATTCGCGATAATAAGGGGTTGATTAGATACGCGTATTTAATTAGGTTACTAAATTAACGCAAGAATAGGCTGCAAGGTAAAATTCAACATTCTCGATACGATCTACCGTGTTTAGAAATACTTCGACATTCCTTTGGAAAGAACAAAATTATTATTAGCTCGACGCGAATAACATTTCCTGTAATCGGCTATGTAACTTCCTAACTAATTTTCAATGTTTTACGATGAATCATCGTTTTCATTCGACGATAGCTCGTTGCTGGAGATACAGCGATCTTATCTCGAGCAATAAAAGAGACTCTACAGTTGATGGACAGATAATAGAGAAAATTTTAACCTCATTATCGAGAAGTTTCTTTCTTAACCTACCTCGATTTTATCTTCACTTCTTTTTAAAAGAAGAAAATTATTAGACATACACCTTTTTCAAGCAAAGAAAGGATAGATCCGTAAATAGTATAAGCAAGCGATAGAATAATTGTCAGTGACCGGTTTATCACGCTCCGTTTTCGTCTATTTCATTTTCGTCCTGATATAACAATAACGCTTTCGTACAGTAGCAAAGGTCGCGCGAAGCGAAACAGTCTAATAACGAAGGTGAACGTAAGATCCTCTCAGTTTCCTAACATATGTGTATCTATTAATCAGAACCATTTCAACGATTATGCAATATTGGAACAACCAAAAAGATGCTTGTAACACACGCGACAAAAATATTCATTTCAAGTAAACAATATCACATTAACCCTTATGCGATTAATCGCTGTTCATCGTTCAAGCATCCCGCTATAAACAGACACCGACCTCGTTTCTCGATCACTTTCAAGTGTTACACGTACGGCGGCTTTGCAAGGCATTCGAACACTTACCATGGAAAATTTATATAGCTATATCGTATGTGTTATAAAGAAAAAAAAAAAAAAAAAGAAACGTTTCTACGTTTCATCATCTGAATATACATTTCGTATATTCGTTTCACGTATTCGAAAGATATAGGTAAGAAATTAAATATACTGAATAGCCCATAAAAGCTGCTATTTGAAGAAATTCGTTACTGGAAAAAATGACAAGTTTGTCCAAGATATTCTCGCGAACTTACATCCGGTAACTTATTTTACAAAATTACGTTACTTATATTACTTTCTTAACGTTTCCTACGAATTTTCCGGATAATCTGATAGAAGTTACGAAACAAGCCGCGAACATTTATGCAAATTCATATTTTGCGAGTGTAACTTTGAAAGAGTTGAAGCTAAGCAGAGAACCGTTTTACCTACTAAACGTTACAACAAATATTATACTTTGCATATTTTACTTATTTCCGCATACGTATTATATATATTAATACGTATATTCAAAATTTCAAAATTTTCTTTCTACATACCACACACGACACACATACAAATATTTTCTACGATAAGTGTACGAGTACTTTCCTGAGACGCTGTATCTCTCGAGTCTTACGTTTTTACCACTGTGCGAATTGGCGCGATGTCGCGCAGCGTCCTCTATAAATGGCGTATAATTAGTCGGATTCAAAGTTGGGGCGCGTTCCGGTGCGCAGAAACGAGGCTCGCGTAAGGGTTAATCATCGTAAAATCACGAGGTTCGTCTCTCACGCGCCTCTTCCCTCTCACTGGCATCGCCGCAGGTAAATATAATCTGAAGCACGTCGATCGATCAGCCTAGTTCACGGATCGTGGATGCACACGAGGCCTTGTCCGACCGGCCAAATAACCTGTCCGTTGCAGCTGCTCGGGGTAATCCACAGATGATTGCACTTCTCCGCGGGGAAAACAAACACACCGAGGGACCACGTTATCGAGTCAACAAACCGCGACTACCGACGCGCGCAAATCACCCAGATATTCGTCGGATATACACGTGTGGCCGTTCGTAGATCGTACCAATGCATGACACGAACAGCGAATACACACATCGATCGTGTATCGTCAACAAACCGACTACTAATTTTCATCCCCGAAGTACGCGCCACGGCGTCCGAAACTATACTGCCACTCCCGCGCTGCCGCTCACCGCGCCACGGTCGCGATACCTGCGCGCTCTGCCGGTATCTCTCGGTACTAACGTTCGAAATTCCTATTAGGCTCCAATTTCAAAATTCCGTTGACAGTAATTAGTTCGTTTCTGTTGCGTCAGATACGTGCAAGGTGCTTTTCGATGTATTGAAAGATTTAACGGTGTAGCTTCTTGATGTTGGTCGAGAAGAACGAGGACTGTAATATGTTTTAATGTGGGAAGATCGAGTGGTAGCGTATACGTATTATGAACACTTATGTAAGGAAATTATAGGGTTTATAATTGAAGAGTGAATTAGTTTGCGATTGTTGCATCGATTCGAGATAACGGATAGTAAGAATTACGCGTCCCGATGTAGTTCGTTAATTATTATAACTTGTTACAACTTAATCTAACACTTGATTCTTGATGCCTTCACCTGTTAGTTTCCTTTCAAAATTCACACTCTCGAACGTTCATCAATCTCCGTATATCATACTTGTTTTATACGTATAACTTGATCCCCATCCCAAATCGATATTTTTATTAATTTCGTCGTGGTTCGTTAATTGCAAGTTACTACGATTCTATAAAATTCGGTATTATAAGAAAACGTCTTTAAACTTGATCCTCTCGATTTTTCTCCGAAATATTAACACCCTTATCCTCCGTCAACCTCCACATATATCTAACTGTTTTCCACGCATACATTCAAATGAATCATTCCAGAGAACTAACGGCAAGACAGTTCAGCGACGTTGGCGCGTTGCGCGAAGGACATCCGTTTCCGAACGGATGAAATATTAATTTCGAAGGGCAAGGCCGCCTGGCCTCCCCTGTTCCGGTAAAATTTAATAACTCACGTACATAGAAGTGAAGTTTGAGTAGTGCTCGACTCGTGGCGGTCGTTCGACGCACTGCTTCCAGGAGAAAAGGGTAAAAAAAATGTGGAGAAACTAAAACGAAACAAAAAGGCAAGGCAAAAGCGGAGAAGAGAAGGGCGAAAGGGTGAGATTCTGCTGTCACTGCAGGAAGGTCGGACGCACGTTCCATCGTCGTCGTACGGAAACGAGTAAATTTTCTACTGCAAATAAAACTTCCAGCAAAAGGGTCCACTGTCGATTAAAGCGGCGGAGGGGAAAAATGAGATACGTAAAAGCTTTCCACGACGCTGTTTGCTTTTCCCGTTTCATCCCTTCCTCGTCAGCATGCGAACAAAACGAAAAAAAAAAGCAGAAAGATATATGCGCGTTCCTACCAGCTCCTGTCCTCGTCGATTCACCGTCGCCGATCTTAGTCGCGGCAAGAAGCAATTAAAAAAGCGATTAACCGCGAGGGTGCTGCGTCTTCCGCCATCAAAAGTTACGTTCAAGGTTGTTCTGCTTTCGATTTATCAAAGCAGATACGTCCTAGACCGTACAGGCCATTGTCTGATCTCAGTTTTCATATTTATGAACACTATCTTTAGTACCATCCTAGATAATTGAGATGTGATAGTCTTGTGCGTACTGATTACACGCAACCTGTTATTTAACTTAGAGATGGGATTGTACAAGAAACAGGCTCGAATAATATGCTATACGGAAACTGATGGAGTTTTTTCATAAAATATGATTTTCGTTTAATTCGTTTATCTTTTTCTATTCGATAAACTTCGATTCTTTCCTGTTTTGTTGGTAAGTTTTATTTTTGAACTATTTCCGAGTTCTTTTTTAATTATCTTATTTTCTTGTACGATACAATTATAATTATCGCTATTATGATCACGTGAAAAAGAATTAAGAGAAAATAACGAAGACCCTTAAACGAGTAAATATAGACAATTAAAGAGCTAAATGTTCATCCGTAAAATCATCCGAAGCTGAATAATCATTGCTTTAAAAAACAGATAGCTGAAGTATATCGTTGACGATAAGTACATTAAATTTTCTTAATTTCTCTGCAATTCGATAGAAATTCTTTGCCTCGCAAAATTACGTTCTATTACCGCATCCCGTTTAAAAAAAAAAGAGGGGAAAAAAGCATTCCTTAATACGAAGAAACTAGCGGGAAGTGAATGGAGTCCGCCGTTCCTATTTCCAACGGCTCAATTATTTCAGACACAAGTCTTACGGTCGCCTGAAGGCCGAGATACGAACGAAATGAAATTCTTCCAGGCCACATTTCATTAAAAGACATTAAGAATGCCCTGTTCGGTGCAAATGAAATCGCAATTATGCATGCACCGTAACTTACAAACGCAAGGGGAGAGATTCGAGCGGTTGTCCACGCTTTTCGTTTGAAATTACTAGTATTTTGTCTAAACAGCCGGCATCCCTACAGCCTGCTTTACATCGCAATAACTAACAGAGCAGCTTGTCGAACGAAACGTTTATATTGCAATTTATTTGCGCTCGTGAAGATATAAAGGAAAATTTAGCGTTGTTTAGTTTTATAATTCAACCGTTCGGGAGATTGTACTGTATACAGCCTCGTTCATAACTATTAGGATATCGGGAGAAAACCAGAGTAAACTCGAATGGTTATTAGGAAATTATTAAACTTCATTTGGAAGATCAGACTCTAAAGAAAGACTTTGGAAAAAGACTGTGAAGAAACTGGCTGGATGATTTGAAATATCGCGCTTTATACACGTAATTCTTGATTATTATCTCTAAACACCACATGATTTATTACGAGCTGTATGAGACTACTAACTAATTAATCCCAGTAGTTATGAGACATAGTACAGTTTATATCTTTTATCATTGTGCAGAATGATGTTGTTATTCGATTATAAATTCCTTACATAAAATTTACTTCAAAACAAACATGAAAACAAATTATCGAACCGATTGAACCTACAAGCAAATGTATCATTGAATCATTGAATGATAAACGAGGTACTTAATGGCAATTAATTAATTAATTAATTAAAGAACTTTAGAGTAAAGGCAAACTTAGAACGAGAGTAAAAAAGACAACACAACGAGCCAGAGGATATGTTTGAAAAGTCAACAAAGAAGACATTTAAAAAGCAGGCGTAGTTTTATAAAAGTCAAAGGTAATTCTTCAACGAGAATAAGGCAAAGATACAACCGCAAATTAAATCCTCTCCTCCAAATAAAAATAGAACTACCAAGCTTCGAGTAGGAATCTTATTCAGAAACTTTATATACTTGCTGTATTATTAACTGATAGTTCTAAGTGTGTATAATAGTTGATAAATTAGGAATCGAAGGAAACACAAAGGCTTTCATCGGAAACAACGCATCCTGCGGTTTATCTTGATACGTTTTGCATCGATAAACGACTGACTGACTATACGGCCTCTATCATGGATAGAAGATTCATTACTCCTCAACTAGTTCTGGTAATTCGTGTCAATCCACATAATGCTCCTCATATCCCGTCCGCGTACACGTTCCCTTTCTATTTTCAGCTCGCGTGCTTCAATTTCGTGCTCGTGTAATGCGCTACTTTTGCCGGAGTTTGCATTTGATATTCCCCAAATTCTCATACCAATATCGTCATTGATTAAACTGCTATTTCTCCTGTTCTAATGTTGGATTGTATTTAAAGTTACAGTGACAGTTATAATTCGACTATTTGACCAAAAATTGACCCTTCGCCGAGAAATCTCCACGATTATTGCAGTCGCGAGGTAATAGGGATTATTTCAATGCGTGTTTGTATTTTTACTTTATTATTTAATTAAACTGTTATTTAAACTCAAACGTATTTTAAATATCAATTATAATTATCACACTTATATTCGTCTTATATAATATATTTTTCTTCTTTATTTCAATATTCATCTGGAATTTTTCAATATTCATCTTTGCTAGAAGGTAGCTAGAAGGTTTCTAGCACTAATAGAAAACGTACATTCTTAAGCTGACACTTTTGATTTTAACTCAATCTCGTAATAATCCTAGCAACTGAAATAAATTATTCCAGCGCTTGCAATTTTTCCTACCGTAATCCACATGGAATTTCTACCCTTTCCTACTAAAAACTTCGTTTTATCTTCATTTTCTACCTTCATTTTACGTTTCGCTTATATTTTTCTGTCACTTAGGTAGCGTCATTTGGCATTTCAATTTCTCAAGTGGCACTTTCATCGCGTGTGAAGATCTATGAATTTCGTTGGTAAAAGCGATATTTAGATTAAAGAGAATCGCTTTGGAAAGTAGCATGAAACGCATCTTCCCGGCGCGCTTTATCCAAACAGATAGCGTAGATATGCAGAAAACCGCACATTGCGCCGGTGTTAGAATATCGCGCAGGGCAAATATTATCGCAATCACGCCTCTGATTACGAGTTTGTTCGTGCCGGGGCAATCAAGGCATGACTCGTACACGATCCCTCTCTCGTGAAATTCGCGTTAGGTAATACGTATATCTTCCTTTTTTCAACTTTTTCCAGCGTCTGAGAAAGTCAGAGTATTCGAATGACTCTGAATGAGTCGTCGACAGATAAGACGCGTGAGAACAGAGAAATTAATTAGATTTGCCGCGAAGGAACACTTTTAATGAATCCATTAGAAGTTTAGCGTATCTCTGTCTGCTACCGCGGAAACTATTAATATGTATTAAATTCGTACATATTTACTGCATACAGAGTGTTAACAAATCTAGGAGATGTTTATCACGCCTTTGCGATACTAGAAATTAAAACAGCGAAGAGAATTCACGCGTAAAATAGAGTTTTGCGGGGTATTTTTCGAGTTGTAAGCAATTTTATTTTATACCACAGATACGCTTTCTTTAACATCTTCTGGATATAAATATACCGTGTACATAAAGCGTATAAGAATATTATTAAAACCTCTCGAAATTATTATCTCGTTTGAAAGCCTACATCTATTACAAAGCTAAATAGAAATTCTACAATCTTTCGCAAATAAAGAATTTATACATTCAATGTTACAGTGAAGATCTTACTTCTATGTATGTCTAGATTACATTTCGTCTTTCATTTATATTTTGTTTCCAATCTTAGTATTCGTCGCGATTATCGCTATATTTTCAGTATAAATGAAATTGCTTATAAATTGAAAAATAAACTTCAAACGAATTTTTGTACATGAATTTTGTACTGTCTTCGTTATCTTGATACCTAGAATCACACTATACAAATATTAGCCACTTTTTTATCACCCTATAGAAGAAACATCGGAGATGATTACAAATCCATTGAGACCATAACAGATTCGTAAACGATAATCTTACTATTATGAGATAACTATCACGTGACTCGAGAACAGTCTCGCCTGTTAAATTGTAAATTAAGCTTCTATTAGTCGCGTAATTCATGCTTTGTTCGCGAAGACCTTTAACTTGAATTTCGCGACTCGTTTTATCATACTTTCTCGCATTCTCACGCGGATAAAATCCTTGCCTTAATTAGATCGTGAAATTCGTGCAGCAAAATGAATAAAAATTACGATGGACAGAATGGGGACGCAAGGCGTTGAACCACGTTCAACGAAGATTTCTGACGCTTTTGGGAATATTATCTAACAAAATGACTGTTATTATTTCCCCGAACAGATAGACTTATTTCTCTCGCAAAAATTATTTATTACTGTAATTATTATTATTCGTTATTATATATATATTATGTCCCACATTTATTAAAATACCGCTTTCCACTTTTGCGAATAAACGCAAAAAAGATACGTCTGACCTATTTCGATTTTTATACATCACCGTATACACGAAGATATCATTTAATTCATAGAATCAAAGATCATTACACTCTCCGTTTAAAAAACATAACTAAACGTAATTAAAAGCGTCTCATTTACTGCAATTGCATTTGTTCACAAAGCAGTCATCATCTTTATGCAGACTTATTCGAAGCATGAGGTAAATCGTTGATGAAATAATTCTGCAACACGGTATCTGAAACATAGATTAACGTGTACGGTAACTATTAAAAGCTTGTTGTACAAAACAGCACACAATGAACCTTTTCTGTACCTTCGACAACCTATTCCTTAGAAAACGTCCCCTGCTATGTGCTCCCGCCAGCGGTTCCCTCATTAATGAAGGCTTAATTAGCGTGCTTCGCCTTTTTATCCGAACGATAGTCGCTTCCGGTTCCGCTTCCTTGGTCTTCCGCATCGAGTAAACGAGCGAAGTCGGAATTGCTTGGCTATCGTTGCTCAAGAGTATTAGAGCGACCGTAATCACCGTAGAAACGATCGAATCGATTCGAGGATCTGCGACGTTACTACCATTAAATGGATTATCAAATGTAAATTAAAACGAATAAACTATCCTACGTAATGTACGTACGATATTAAAAGTTTTCGTTCCGGGGAAATAGCAATCCTAAATTTCCTTCGAGTTCGAGAAGTTATTGCAGCTCGAGTTTAGTAGGATATGCTTCACTGCTTCCTGTTGGTACTAATTGAGTCATTTTTCCAACCTCTGTACGTATATTCTAATAGTTTACTCCCATCGTACTTTGGATGTGTTTCAGGAAAGGTGTTGGAAGTAAATTAGTTTAAAAACGGGAAGGAATCGTAAAATCGTGTGGCTTTTTTTTTTTTTTAATAATTTCTTTGATTTTCTATCATTGATTTGTATCATAACTTCATATAAATCTGCGATATTGTTTTATTATTGTTGTTAAGTGTTTTAAATCATAATGCAGGTTTGCTTCGGCTATAACTAAATAAATATACATAAATATTTTCCAAGGAACATATGTACTTCCGCGTACATAATTCTTTCATTCTCACGGTTATCTACATGTTTTCTTGAACATGTATTTTCTGTTGGATTACTTTTTTCCAAAATTTGAATTCATTCGCTTATTGGCTCTCCTTAACGTAGATTTAAAAGCTCTTTATCATATTTACGATATGATTATGCTACGTAAAAGTTCCATTTTAATCAGAGATACCATTTAGCATTTTGATTAATCGATCGATCATAATTTAACCCTTTAATATCTCGTAACGCTTTAACGCGCCATTTATAAATCTGAATGCTAATTAAACGAGAGAAAAAAAGGAGGAGACGAAAGCCAGCACGCGATCTTTCTCATCGAAATGAATGCAGGAATCGCGAAATCTGGTTCCACCTCTGCAAGAAGCTTAAAAGGAATTCTTTTTTCCTTCAGGCGTTCGCTCTTTTTGCTGAAGAAAGCCGGTTCTCTTGAATCTACTGATAACAAAAGTTCCATTAGCAGATCCATCTTTACTTTGGCAAAACATCCTCCGCAATCCTTCTGCTCTTATAGCTGAACAAGAAAAAAGAAGAAGAAAGAAACGTCGCTTATTCCGAATCTCGTGAAAAAAGGTCACGTTTAAACGTTTCGAACATTATTAAAAGCGAAAGCTTCCTTACATCGAAAAGTTATCAAAGTTGAGTCTCTGCCATCCTTAAACAACACCAAAGACGATTATATCGATTTGATTAAGCCAAAGAGAGAAAATATTTCACTGCGATATAATACTGAAATGTTTTTTCTACGATAAAGGAGAAACGAGCAAAATATCCAACGTGTGATTTTTCATCAAAATTGTGTAGATTTCCGATAGTGTATTTTTATGAATTTCAATGATTCTGTTTTGTAAAATATATAAACGAAAGGTATGTTTTTCTTCTTATTATACGTATAAATGTGTCTTCCCTATTTCTTTCATTCCGATTTCTTTGATACAACGATAGAAATTCGATTTCTTTCATATTCTAAATACTTTAGCGCCGAAGGTTTAAACAAATATTTCTTTATACTCGTCTTGTTTGATTTAGATGTACGTAACGATGAAAAAAATCTATCGATTCGTCCCTGTATCAATTTACCCCAGCTTCCTCCACTTAATACAAGCTAATAATTCTAACTAATAATTCTATCCTTGACGCGTCATTAGAAACTAATTCGATAAAAACCACTTCAATATTTCCGTTTCCACATCCTCCGTGCTTTCAATATCATTTCTATAAAACGGAAGCGTTCTGTATTCTGTAAAAATATTCGTTCGTTCTCCTATCGTTGCCTGGGTAATATTCATAAAATATTTATCGCGCCCAACACCTGTAAAACTTCCTCCCTCTATCCATCATCTATAAAAATACAATTTTCACACTTTTCACCTTTGACATTCGCGAATGATTTTTTCTTTTCGTGGTTACTCGCGTGGAACGCGCAGACGCATCTACTCACACGGTCAATTAAAGCTGAAGAAACGCCTTAAGAAATTGCACGGCTCTAAGGACATCTGATTAGACATTCGACGAGACGAAATATCTTCTTCGAAGGATCTCACGATTTTCCACTTAGTCTCGACGTCGTTAAAAAAGGAACGAGCGATTAGCCCGTTAATAGATGTAGGAGAATCAAAGGCCTTATGGAAACTCTTTTCACGCCACGTTGACAGTTTCGTAATTTATACGCTGTATCTGGTTATACGGGCAGCCGAGACGACTTGGACAGGTGAGGAAAGAAGATACGAGGCTAGACGGTTCGATAAGACGACCTGAAATCATGCAGGTACCTACAGTGTCACTCGGACGAGCTGTTCTTCGGGCTATGAAGCAATCTTTCACCGTGTACACTGCTGTGCAGAGTTTATACGAAGCACAGAATTATGGTCGCTTGTGTATACACAGTTTGAATTAAGTACTAGGCTTTGGTAGAGATATGAAAGTTGGAGGATTTTTACGAACGATAAGATTACGAGCCAGTGTATCTGTTTAGCTGGATACTTGTAATATTTATAATTTCTGACTTTACGAAGTTATGGACACAACTTGATACATTGAACTTGATATTTATTTAGATTCGTAATTCTATGATTTTAAATATTCCTAATATTCTCGACTATTTCTCGGTGATATCAAATCGATAAAACGGTAAAAAAGCAATCTAGTAGAAACATAATCGGTTAAATTTGCGAAATCTTCTATTAAAAGTAAAAGCTTCTATATATTCAGGCGTAAGATTGCCTCGTTCACAAATAATAAAACAGCTTCTGCAACAATACCTAATAATAATAAAATTCCTAATACAAAGGGCTGGGAGGAATAAAATGCGAAACGAAATATCGATTACACGACATTAGAGTGAATAAAACTAACAGCAAATTTTACGAGTCGTATTAAAATTGGAAGGACAATGGCGGAGAAGTTTGAAGAAGAAAAAAATGTTCTGCGTGTAAAAAAGGCATGAACTTGTACGAGAAAATTCGTCGCAATTTCTAACCAGTTTTACTGCTTCACGTTGTTTCTGTTCGCGCGTTCGCTCGATTCTATCTTGCGTTTCTGTTCGCGTATTTCCTATTGCATGATTCATTCTTCCAATTTTCTTGTTTCTCGTTATAAAAGCAACAGTATATTCTAGGTGTAGCTCCGAGTAAAATTATTACAAGCGGTGGCCGAGAATGCAAAATAACGAAACCTAGAAAGCAATTGCAATTGCAGCGGCGAATGAAATTAATGCAATTTGCTGCAGTGAAACTTTCTTGCTACTTGTGCTTAGCCGTAGCCTATCATGAAACGTAACAAAGTGAATTTTACGATCGCTCTCAATTTATGTTTACGAGTTACGAGCATAGCACTTTCTTACATAATTATATATATTTTACTTTTATTATACAAATTTTCCTCGATCTTTATTAGAAAATTGTGTCAGAATGGATTGCAAAGGAAAGCAAGAGCTCCGTGTTATATAAACATACAGCTCGTAAACGTTTTATTAAAAATTTATGACGGAAGTACAGACTGGTTCGTGGAAGAATTTTCTTCTGTAGAGAAGATACTATTGAAGATTTGTTTACTCCGCTTTTCTTTCCAAATCTTTCCAATTCTTCAGCCTTCTTAACGCAACAGGAATTAATTCGTGTCAATCGTGCGATAAATGTTCCAAATACATTCACCGAAATAAAAGAAAATCGATAAGAAGTATATAACACGGTGGAAACCAATTTTTCACTAACCATCGACAATTCTGTACTTCGAAATGGAATTATTGTCACCGTATCAAATAAAAAATTGATCCACTCTTTCCTGCGTCTCTTTCCATTTCTCTTACGGTATTTTGACATACAATTCACAAATATTTATGAAACTACATGTTTTACTTTATCCTGTATCTCCTACTACAAACAAAAAAAAAAAAAAAAATAAAAAAGAAAAAAACATGACAAACCTAAAAACTCATTTAAAAGGGCCTGAAAAGATATTCGAGCAAAAATGATCAAATCAAGATATTACCAAATACATTCGCCTGTACGTATTTGCGAACTCGATCAATCAACAACAGCATAATTTTTTCTTTTCCCGTAGTAATCCCGTAACATCAATTTCATTACCTCGGATGGATTCGCAGTAAAAGGAAGCGATCAATTAATAAAAATTAAGAGAGTGCCGATTGATTTATACGAGAGAGCAACGAGCACCGACAACGGCACCACTTTAATTACAAGGAAATATTTTTCCTAGACGATTGAATTACCCGCGATCAAAGGGCTTCTTGGAGAAATTGAGATCGCGAGTAGCACCGCCATAAATTACGGAACCGATCGCTGCGTTTACTTAATCGTAAATGGTATTGCTTCCCGGTAACTTGGGTCTGCGAGACGCCGTTTTGGAAAGGTGTTCAAAATTTCTCGACCGTATCTTCTCCTAACGATGGTTGAGAATTTTCTTTCGTTTTCACGATCAACCGTTTTCCCGAATAAATCCAACGCACCGTCGTATTTCCTCTTCCCTTTATGCTTTTTCATCTCTGTATTTTTCTCTCTTTTTTTTCTACCTTATATTCCTGGTATTTTATTTCGTTCCAGTCTTCTGTTCGGGAATGTACAAGATGTACCAGAATTACGAGTAACATGTATCTTAAATACATATTAACAAAGTATGAAAAAAGAACGTAGATTAACTTCTTAATTTGGCGAAGAAGAAGCGCGTTGTAGACGATAAATTACTATGATTAATTTATTATTATATTGAACAACGTTTGTTAACGAGTAATTTCACAACAAGGATAAGAAAAAGATACGGTGAAAAAGAATTAATATAGATAGAGAGCGATTAAAAACATCTGTCTACCTAAAATATTCCACGTATTTAAACAAAGTATCATTCATATTATTTTCGTAAAATCATTCGTTTCTTCCCTGTAGCAAAATGCAACTGTTTAACATCGATTTGAAACATTTATTTATCCAAAAAAAATCTCTTTAAATAAGAAAGCGAATAGCGAAACGTTATACAGAAAGTAGACAATCGCATTCTGCATATTTTAATGCAATTTTGAAACACAAAGTTTTGTTAATCTACAATTACCTGTTCAGTCTTATAATTATAACATATAACTTGGGTTTTTTTTTAATTTTCTATCGACGTACATCAGAGAATTCTACCAAAGAATTAATCAAAAATTTATGTATTCCTAGTAGTTAATGCGTATACTTTATTCTTCATTTTATCTTCTCTGTCAGACAAGAACGTTACTATTAACATTACCCCAATTACATAAACTGTTGTTATTATATAGATCTTCACCTTGTGTTTTCAGAAACTTTGGAAAAGAATTAAGGGAAAATAACGAAAACTCCGGAACAAGTAAATATAGACAACTAGAAAGCTAAATGTTCGTCCGTAAAATCATCACAGAGAATTCTACGAAAGAATTAATCAAAAATTTATGTATTCTTATCGTTCGTAGTAGTTAATACATATGCTTCATTCTTCATTTTATCATTACCCCAATTACATAAACTGTTGTTATTATATAGATCTTCACCTTGTGTTTTCAGAAACTTTGGAAAAGAATTAAGGGAAAATAACGAAAACTCTGGAACAAGTAAATATAGACAACTAGAAAGCTAAATGTTCGTCCGTAAAATCATCACAGAGAATTCTACGAAAGAATTAATCAAAAATTTATGTATTCTTATCGTTCGTAGTAGTTAATACATATGCTTCATTCTTCATTTTATCTTCCCTGTCAGACAAGAACGTTACTATTATCATTACTTATATAGATCTTCACGCTGTCTTTCCAGTAACTTTCGAATCTTCTCGTTTCGAGGCGCGACTAAAGCAGTTGGATGGTACAGTCACAGAGAAAATTGCCCGCAATTTATATCTGTCTCGCAGAACACCATCTTTGTTGCACACTGTATGCTCATATCATGTGTACTCGACAAGCACGTAATACATATGGGCAAACGCATAGGCTACGGGGATATTGTATTCCTAGACGTTCGAAAATTTGATATTCGTACGCTATCCTACCTTTCGCATATCTTTTTTCATTGTTAATTGACGGTGACGCGTTCATATAGAATTGGCCATTTCATTTAAGAACAGAAAATTACATTATTTTGTTTTATTACAATATGATTACAATATTTTTAATCCGCAAAAGTGAACTCATAAAATTAATGGAGTATTTAGTAGAAGAAACAAAGTGTTAGGTTGTTCGAAAAGTTTCTTTCGTTTTATAAGGAAATAATGGATGCACAACGTCGTTTTATATTATTTTATTGAATTACGTATGATCGTAACGGTAGAAGTGGAACAAAATGGATCGTACAAAATTCAATAACATAATATAAAACAAAAAAGGGTTGTGCATCTATTATTTCCTTATGAAACGAAAGAAACTTTTCGGACAACCTAATATATTGAGTTTAATCGAGGAAAAATTGCATTCGACGATTGTGCGTTTATCTTATCGAAAGTGACAGAGGGTAACGAGTCGTGTCGAAGCTTCGTTCGATAGTTGATCACGTTTATCTTCGATAATCGATCGTTGAGTTAGCGTTATTGAAAAATGACTAAACAGTGCCCGTTTTCTTGTATGGTATGAACATAATAAAATGACGATATAATTCGTAAAAGTTTCAGAAGAAGTCAACGAATGTTTTCTCGGGATATACCGAAGATAGTTGGCGAAATAAAGCAACGAAGTATTCTACGTGATATTTGACACTGTGAAATTATAGGTAGACGAACCTGTTCTTTTCTTTCGAGAAAAATATTCTAAAATAATAAAATAAATAAAATAATTCTAAAATATTAATATTCTAAAATTAATAATATTTATTTAATAATATTTAATAATAATATTCTAAAATAAATAAAATATAAAATATTCTGTTGATATTTTCGTATTAAACAAATTATTGATTAAATATCTCTACATTTAATAGGAGATTATTTCACACGAAAATAGAGGACTGTTAAAATAAACGTTAAAGAGTCTTGCCATTGGAATTCTGAAACTTTCGTACGTGATTTAAATAAAAATTTAATCGATTTCACTTCGAAGATCAGATCCTGCGCAATCTTCCTCGACAATTTTTAATAAATCCTCCATGCAACGCTATTTAATAAATACTCGTTAAAGTAAAATTTCGATATCCTATTTTATCAAATTTCGAAATAAAGATCAAGAAAAGGGATTAATGAAGCGTGTATTAAAATTAATTAACAATCGGCGTCAAACGGTGTTGAAGGAAAACAGGTCTGTTATATTTTCAAAGTATCGAATCGATCGCCTAGCGAACGTTCCACATTTTCCCCTGTATGCGTACAGCGTGCTAGATGCACGTCCCTGTCAATCAGTCTCTTTTAAATCGTGAACGTTAATTGTCTTAGGCTTTGTTAGACGGAACGTCAAAGTGGTAATTACCAATCGTCCTTGCACCGACTTTCTGCAAATCGACGCAACAGGGAATTAAGGTGTTACGCGATTAATTGGATTCCGGACTGGCCTCGGCGACACTACCTTGAATTGGAATCTTATTCCGTGAACGAGTATCGTCGCATTCCAATAAAACTCGTAGAAAATAATTATTTCAAGCACGGCGAATAAAGAAGGTATATTTGAAACGTTTTGAGAAAATTTGGCGACTAATGTCTTCCAATTATTAATTAGTCAGATCAGTGACAAAATTGTCTCAATACGATTGTATACAATGATCGTGAGTGTATGCAATTATATATCATACAACATATATATATACAAATAAACTTACAAATAAATCAATTTCCATCCGTAAAGATGAATTATTTTTCGGAAATAAATAAAATCGTTTTCTCCATTGCCTTTCACCTATTCAAGATAAAAATATTTCTCAGAAATGGACGAGTTTAAGTAGCAAGCGTAATTTTGTGATTTTAAATAATAAATAGCTGATCTAATATTTTCCACATAAAATTATCTTGTAGCAGTTTCCATCCGTAAACGAATTACATTCGAAGTAATCCAATACTCTGCTAAACACACGCTCTGACTATCCGCGAAATATTTTATTTCCCAAAAACAAATCCCACGCGTGGGTTCCTTTACTAGAAAATCGAATCGCCTCTCAGACAACCATAAACGACAATTTTAACACAAGCACGGTCGAAAGCTTACCAAACGTTCGCAGCGCGGAACGAATTCCCGTCGAGCGTCCAAAGCTCAAAGCGAACGATTTAATTGGTCCCCGGGCCGTTTCAAGGGAAAACAAGTAATCGCATTAGCAAAACGTTTCTCAGTTCGTTAAGCTAATGACGTGTGCCTGCGCGTTGGCAGATGATGCGCGAGATTACGAAAGGCGGATTTGTCTCGTGGATTATGACATCGAGAGCCGCGGCTAGAAAGAAAACCGCCGAGTGAACGTGTGCAACCTGACCAAGTGCACCGGTGCATTGTAACTAGACCAGTGTATAAATTATCGAGGTTTCTTAACCGCGCTCCGAATGCATCCTCTTATCACGAGCCGAACACGATCTTTTCTACGACACGCAACAACGCCAGCCGTGAGAGAATCGCGCGAAGGGAAATTCCAACTTGCGTTCGCGTTTGAATATTAAATGCTGAAAGAGGTTCCACGTGGTTTGACTGGAATAAGATGTTGGAAGAAACTACATTTTGTCGCAGGGAAGATGCTCTGTGGATTCCTATATGTATTAGGTTGTCGCAAATGTTTCACAGGATGCGCGACATTTTTTGTTTTATGTTATTTTATCGAATTATGTCTGATCCATTTTGTTCCATTAAGACGAAGACCACGACGTTTGACAGATTAGGTTTCACGTTTGTGCAAAGATGCATCGTTGAAAAAGGCGCGTTTGCAAAGGAGAGACATTCTTCGGACGACCTAATAATTCTTTGAGCGTCATATAAGGAGCGTTATATCGTTCGAATATCGTGCAAGAGCGTACGAGATAGTTTGAACAAAGCTTGGAGAAAATTGCTAATTTTGAGTGTGAGAGCATACTGTGTAAAAGCTGTGTAAAAATTGCCATATAAGAAACAGACGTTTCTTCAAAAGAACTACGTAATTAACGTGTCGAAGAATGGATAGAGGAATTTATCTGACGATATACTTTTGCAACCCGGTATTTATCCCGAATGCTCTGGCTGACTCATTCGTGACATCTTGTGTGACTTTTGAAACATTAATACTTTTTTTACTTTTCACGTGACGTTTCGTTACATCGTTAATACCCAAATGACCCGTATAGAATCCAATACGTATCTTCTTCAAGAAGAAACGACATCCCAGAAAACATGTTTACCAAAAATCTCATTCTAACAATCGCTCTACGGTACATTCATACACAACACAAGAAACAAATAGTAAGAATCTAAAGCTTCGTCCGAAATTTCGACAATAAAAGTTCCAAAAATACTTGTCGCAAAATTCGCTTTTAATACGAATACAGACCCATCTCGAGCTCTCGTCGAACCATTAAGGTCTGAAAAAATGGCCCCATCTTGACGACCCATTGCATTCGCGTCGCGTCGCGTCGTCACGGCTTAACACCCAGTTTCCCGCGACTTTTCCCTTCTTCGAAGCGAGTCCATCGATCACAATAACGGGTCAGAGTCTGCGTTGCTGTCGCGTACGATACACGTTCACTTACACAACACTTTGCGCCTGTGTAAGCGTCGTGCAGATCGTTGGAAATTCACCTTGCCTTGTTCGTGTGGCCGATCGTGTTCGTGGCCGTTTCACGACCATGTGTCGCGGACCAGCTGAATGGCTGAGGTGCCAGATATCGACCTGGCTGCTGTCTAGACTAGACCTTAGCCAGGACCAGGACACGCGGCAGTCGTGCCGTGTTACCAGCCACAGTACCGTTACGAAAGTCACGTTTTTTTGTCCCCGATACGCGGACACACGTCGACGATCGAGAAACATACTGCCGGCGATCGTTTTTGCGAAAGTCGATCGTGTACGGCTCCGATCGTCTGGCCGAGCGGCGCATGACGAATCGTACCGCACGGAGAGTCGTGTAAAATCCGGACGAACGATGACGAATCGTGACGAATTTCTACTATAAACAAAATGTATTTGCGCGTCATTGTATCTATTGCAACAATTGCGCACAGTCACTCTTTCTTAACGCAAACGCTCTGAAGAAACGAAAGATAATACGCGATACTTATAGGTGAAAACGTATAACGAACGAAAACGTGTCGAAATTTCATTGACACCGTTACGGGATATTTATCGGAAGCACGCGGTTGACAAAGATCACCAAAGTATTTAAACAGTCAATTATTGGCAATATAATATTAAAAAGCCACAAACGCGAGGGGCTGTCTTTAGCGCCAATTGTATGTTGTAACGATCCTCTCGTTAAGCGTATCCTTGCGATAAATTTCTTCTATATTCGCATTAAGGATTGCTTTCAAATTTCACTATTATTTTACTAAATTTCAAAGAGCTTCGTATAACGCGCATAATATATTCGTAAGAAAATTCTACGATATCGTGGTAGGATAAAATAGCGCATAGCTTCCTTATTGCGTACATCTGGCAATAAAACGTCGTTCTTTTCGTAAGATAAAGCTGGATGGATAAACTGGCGTATATTATAATTTCACTGTTACTATACCACTACCCGTGCGTTGCTCTTATTTTTAAAAGTCGCTTGATAATCGCGAGCTTTCTTTCCACTGTTTCTACGAAATGGAAATTCCAGTAGACGATGATCGAAGCAGTGAGCGCGGGAAGAGCGATGGAAAGACAAGGAAGGTAATAGAATACCAGGCGAATAATACTAATGGATAGCGCGAAAGGGGTATGCAAATAGTTCGAGGGACGAGTTATCGTGTCTCGATGTTTGGAATCGAAAATAGGAGATTAAGGGAGGATAATATGCAATATGCTTCTGTAGAGACGTTGGAGAAGGTGGCTCGTAAAATTGATAATTTCAACGTGAATAGAAACCGTCTGATTTTCTACGATTTTAGAGAAAATGAAAATAAGAGATTTTCTTAAAACGTCCCTTCAACTCCTTATGATCCACATCTTTCTATTTTCTATTTAAGTTATCGCAAGACTTAATTAATTAATTTGTCATTACCGCATTTCCTTCTGTCATTATTTTCGTGTAATTTAATACCTTCTAAATCGTTGCTTTTAACAACAAAAACGTACATATTTGATTAGTTTTGCCGCGAGATTTAAATTACTTTAGGGAAACATCAAATTATCAGTTCTTGTCGACGAAATTTACTCACCGCCTTCCGAATACCAACTTAAACACGTTCGTACGCGTCCAAATATTCCAACAAATTCAACAGTCCGTGTACTTCACTTACCTGAAACAGAGAATCGAACAAAAGCGTTAAAAAATAATCGCTGAACACTGAATAACTGAGTGTGAGATATGGAAATAAAGCAGCATCGAATTATGCGGACCACGCATCAGATAATTAAAGTCAAGGATATTTATCGCGTTTAAGCGAAACATCGGCGTTTCGTTGGAACGTCAACAGCATAAATCGGGAAATACAGAACGATCGGTGAACGGAAGAAAATTTTATTCAATTATAAATGCATTATAGCTTGAGCCACGATATACACGTTCCCTGGGAACTTTCCGCGTAATTTGCTTCCCACTTTCGATATAACGAACCTGTCGATAGCAGAGCCACGAAATAACCGCGACGCGGAACTAGATGAAAAAGAAAATGCCAACGGATTTATTCAATAGATCACAGGAGCAAATCCGAAGAACTTTCGTAGTCCACGAAAGTATTTAAATATTTACCGTAGAGAAACTTTCACGCGTATATCGTGTGCGTTGTATAGAACATCGAAATTTTATTAACACTGCGATGATGACCCGAATGACTGTCACGATTACGTTGGTAATATTTGAAAATAATTTGGAAATTTGTATACAAGTTGCAAGATGTTTGTCGCAGACTGTGTTTGATAAAAAATTGCCACGCATTATGAATAAGCACTTTAAACATATAAGTGTTAAGAATAATCCTACTGAATACCGATAAATAATGACTTAACAATTATGGCTAATAATAATGACTTATTGATACGATGGTCTGTTGACTATTTAAATACTTTAGAAATTTCTGTGAGATACAGTCCAGTGTTGTATATCGTTTAATCTCTATATATTATTGTCAGATTTGTATGAAAATTTAACGATATCGTGGATATAATAGCGGTGTCTCATAACAGCGTTTCTGAAATTTTTAGTCGTTTTGCGCAACACATTTTCTATAAGTCTATGAGCGTTCGATCACTTTCGCGAAAAAATGGACCAAGCAGAAAAATTTGAACAGAAACGATCGTCGAGGTTGATTTAGGAGACTATCTGATATATATATAATCGGATTTATTCTGATTTTACGAACGTGTCAATAACAGGGAAGCAAAGTAACACCGAGTATTATTATATATTATATATTCGTATTACGTACGATGGGAATGCCAAACATTCTTGGAAAGAAAAGTAAAAGATATCGAGGGGTAATAAAATAAATATTACCTTACGCTGGCATTTGTATTTTCAGCGTGTACGATTACGATAGATGAAAAGTTTGAAATACGAGTGGCACGTGTGAGTGATATAAAGATCGTGGATATATTGGAAATAAAATATGAAAACTAAACGCTATGAAGTGGTATTCGCGTCTGGAGAGCGTGAAATAATAAGAAAATGTTAAACAGGCGCGTGTAAAAATATAAACACGTGGTAAACTACGAATAAATACGAGATAGAAAAGAAATAAATAAATATAGAATTAGAGGAATTTATTTGAGAATTAATGTCGAGAAATTCGTTAATTTTCAGTTACGATTATTAAGCAACAACTACTTCTTAAAGTTGGATAGTTTCATTTATCCTTGCTTTTTGCGTTAATTTACAATCTTCTCCCGGTGCTTCGTTTCCTATAAATCGGTTTTCATTAATTATTTCCGATATCCCACGTTCGTAGGATGAAACCATCTTCGCTAATTAGTTCGCGTATATCTTCCGCAGCTTAAGAGTTTGCATATAGAATTTTGCCCACGCATCAATAGGTCGTACAATTAACGTTTCTAGCATCTGGATTTCAAAAGCGTATTGAGGAAATGGCAAATTCTACGCGTTCGAATGAACGTAAAGGGTCACACGTTATAATAAGCCACATTTATCTTCGCGTCTGTGTTCACAGTGGAAACGTAAAAGTGTTACGTGTTCCGCTTTTACAACATGAGAAATTCACGAATAAGCAATCTCGGATTTTCCGCAGCTTTATACATTTATAGATAAATCTGATATTCGTATCCATCGGTCTTCGTATATATTTATATCAGAATATACCAGTCAGTTATCTCACAGCGAATTCCGTAGAATATTAAAAATATTAAAAAAAAACAACAAACTTTTCCAAAGAAGCTTCCTTTTTTTATATGATAATTCAAGTTTTATATTAAAGTTTGGATGAAACGGGGAATGTTTGGGAAAAGGTAGTTTCTGATCGTATTACAAAATTCTTTAAACAACAATTGTTCATTTTGAAGTGGTTAACACTTCTAAGTAAACTCTACATCTGTACCGACTAATTTTCTAACTCACCAAAGCCATCGACAGGCCATAGACAAAAGACAACCACGTGGCAACCATAAGACAAGAGACAGGCAACGATGGCTTCGGTGTTCAGTTTCTAGGTAACACTGCTAGCGTGCGGATCTGGACCAGCTCAAACTGTATTCATATTTATACACACACCTCTTTGTTAAATATACTTTTCTATCTTACAATTTATCCACGCGTTATTCTATTTATATAACCAATAACCACAACAGTTCATAAAGTCATCCACGTACAAAGCTATATCCAGAAACTTTATTTTATTTGCCTGTTAGTGTGATATTGAATTTTGTGAATATTCCACGTGTATGCCAAGGGCCATCTATTGCAAGACCTCGGATTCAGACAGAAAATTGCAATCGGTTATACATCACTTTCTTCAAAGGCAACAAAATTCTAGTTTAATGGTTAACTAAACCGAGTTAATTGAACTATCGACTCTATTTGTCTGATTATTTGTATAATTATTTCTTCCATTACCGTAATCGACGTTCCTTAGAAAAGTACGCAAAAGAAATACGAAAGGAAAGTAACGAAAAAATCACAATCGACAGCACCGACCGAATTTTCCTATTGGAACGTGCAAGTTCCAAGTGGGCGCATCAGAAATTACGAAGAACTTCGATTCGACCGAAGTCAGCTCGAACGATAACGTGAAAGAGAAAAGAAAGCATGAAAGAAAGCAAAGGGAGGGAAAAGACACTGGACAAAGGTCAGAATTGACGAGTCACTTAAAACAACTGAACCAGCTTGAAAATTCTTCGGGGCACACGCGCCACGAGCAAGAAAAAGCTGAATCGATAAATCACCGATACGACCGATCCCAGCGAACAAATTCATCGTTCGAACAAGCCCAGGTCTCTCGAGCAGCGTCCAACCCCTTGCACAGCCGACATTCTGCGTGACTTTACACGAGAACACCTCGAGCCCTTCTCCGAGAACAATCCTGGCAGAAGCTGAAAGAAGCCTGGATCGATAAGCCAGCGATATGAACAATCTCTAGGAGCAAATTTTCCTTTCAGATACACCGGCGTCGCGTCGAGGCAAAAGCGCTCTCTCTCTCTCTCTCTCTCTCTCTCTCGTATTCTGTGTGGTGCGGCTTTTACATTGGCCGAGCCACCCCTCACGACGATCATAGGAAGAAAGACAGAGGAAAAGAGGAAGAGAGAATCATGGGAAAAGGTGAAAAGGAATCCAATCGATAGGCGACGCGTACGAAAAAGACGCTTTCATCGAAGGAAGTTAATAAGCCACCGCTTTCTGCCACTTTGACCTTCCCCAGAGAGGAGAAAAATGTCCAACGACCAGCAAATTTCCACGGGAAGATTCTCCATGGCAGGGAGACCGGATATAACGACGTATTGCTACCCACGCAACCCATGCATATACATACGGCGACTCGTGAATGTATTTCAGCATGAACACTTACCATACAAAGTTTTGTAGACATACGCATTATGCGTGTTACACAGGGTGGCTGGTAACTGATGGTACAAGCGGAAAGGGGGCGATTCTGCGCGAAAAAAGAAGTCGAAGATATAGAATAAAAAAAATAAGAATAAAAAAAATAGAATAAAAAAGTGGGATAGTAAGTTAATAGGTAGGAAAACACTTCGGTCACGTTGCAAGTGTTTATCAACGTAACGTCGATCGAGACAACGATCTACAGTGAGATCCGTTATAACGAGACGCGATAAATTGCGCGCGTACCGAGCGAAAATTCAAAGTCGATTTTCTCGAAAACAAAGCCTCGAACGAACAATTTTTATTCTATATCTTCGACTTCTTTTTTCGCCTAGAATCGCCCCCTTTCCGCTTGTACCACCAGTTACCAACCACCCTGTATATTGAACAGTCTCGAGCTTCATTAGTAATATAACAAATGAAACAAATGAAATTTGTAACGCGAACGTTTAACAATCGAAGGGGTGTAAGTCAGTTCACTGGTATTTTTTATAGAATAATATTGCACGATTATCGTTACGAGAAAGTCGAATTCTTTTAAGTCGCGAATATCGTGGCAAGAAAGAATTCCACTGTTGCAAGACGCGATTAACGTAACTGTTAGGTCGTCCGATCAGTTTCTTCCGTTTTATAAGGAAATAATGGACGCACGACATTTGTCGTTCTATATCATTTCATCGAATTACCTATGATGTATTTTCTTCTATCAAGGTAAAGATCGCAACGTTCGACAGATTAAGCTTCATGTTTGCATAAAGATGCGTCGTTGTGAAAGACGTGTCTGTGAGAGGAAGACGCTTTTCCGACAACCTAATATATCTGCTTTCGAAAGCAATCTGAAAATGTATATACACGTTACGAGATATTTACTGCAAATATATAGTCAGTAGGAAGTACAAGATTACGATTATGCGCGAATAATCGTCTTAAGCGCAATATGCATCGGACATATCGTTAAATATCGGACATAAGCGTTAAAGAAGGTACAGGAAGGTGAACCGACCATTTAAATACCGCGTACGTGGCGTCTTATCTCTACAGAATATATATTTGCACTGGATACCTTGTAATATCTCTACATACTTTCAGATTTGTTTCAAATTTTCCCAATATAATTCGCTAGTATAGGACACGATCCGTTGCTCCTAAAATCTCTAAACGTCATTCTCGGACATACGGACGAGAATCACTGGAGCACAGAGCCGCGCAACCATCGTGCTAACAAAAATAATCACTGAAAGTTTCCACAAACCACGCAATACGTGCATTCGTGAAAAAGTTTCCGTAGCTTTCCAAGTACTTTCGTGGGCCACTGTTTAGGGTGCCCATGGGCATACCTAATGCGGGGACGAGAGAAACGATTGCTGCGGATGCAGATGGCGAGCACGTGCCCTGCGTCTGATATTAGGACTTTCGAATCGGTCCTCCGCATTCGGTAGTTTTTTTCGTTCGCCCAAAAAAAGAAAAAAAAAGACGAGCGTCGATGAGAAAAGCGGATCGCTTTTTTTTATCGTAGCACCTTAGCTGCTCGCCGGTTCCTCGGATAATAGGATCGCGAGATAAGTGTGTACTCAACGTCAGTCGGCCGATCTCTGGAAGAATTATGAAACGGAGGAACGAGATGGAGTCACGAGACCGTAATCGCGGTGAGATGACGAAAGGATGCGTGCGGTGCGGGTTTTGCTACGGATCGAGCTTTAGGGATGATTTAGCGGTCTAAGTGCTTTCTTCCATGATATTTTGCCTCTCGTCATATCTCTGCTTTTCTTCTTCTTCTTCTTTGCATTGGTTCACGGTATTTGGCGCTTAAACGAACGACATCTTCGGATGTGACAGAACTCTTTGAAAAATTGCTAATTTCTATATTACGAACGCACGGAGAAGTAATTTTCCTGTATCTTTTACTTGCGTTTTAGAAGAACAATCTATGTTTATCTAAATTACTATAGTCGGGAATTCTAAGGAAAAACGATATTTTGCGTGCACATTTTGAATAGTACATTTTTACCTTCGTTCGAGTGAGATACGTTCTTTCGGGATGATTCAAAGCATCGAGATTGGAATCTCTTGAAAGCGGAATTTAACGAATTTGGTGCATCGAAGCATTACATAATTGTGTCGCATGATTCATCGCATTTTAAAGGCTCCGCTTCGAATATTCGTATTATGGGATATTACAAAATGGGATATTAATACGTAATTACGTTTTACAGATTCGCGAAGAAAGGACATTGAAAGGTATTACGCGTTCGCGTAGTTCGGTGTAAAAATGAAATACGACGTTTGAAACGGCGGTATTGATTGGAGCTCGAGCCAATGTATACCATAATCTCGCATGAAATCGTTGCTACGAAAAGAGAAGAAACTATCTGGAAAGTAATTAAAAGAGAAAGTAATAAGCACAATAAGCAACGCGGTAATCAAATTGAAAACCGGAGAAACGCAAAGCGATGGAACTCCATGAAAATCTCGTGTAATCGTTAACTTTCTTCGATTTTAATCTCAAGCTCCCTGCTCGAAGTTAAGAAACTCGTTTCAAAAAATTTCGTTATTCGCGTTTGGAAAACTTTCGATTGCGCATCGACAAATTTCTTACAGTTTCGCCGGCTACTGCCGTGTTTCACATCTTCGTTAATAAATCGGACTTTCCACTGTCCAATGGATTATTATTTACCAACAAACGTATAATTAATATAAAGTTGCCGTTTTTCACGTTACGCGGAAGACGCGCGCTTTCAGCTTTTTCGTACGATTAATTGCTTTTCCGTCTCCCATATGCCGTATGCTTGGACATGGCCACAGTATGAGAAAAGCAAGGAAACATTTGTCCACGATTAGTATCATTTTAAATCGTAACAAACGAAGCGTCGTGAGTAGGAAACATCAGCGAAACTGGAAAATCCGTACAGTCGCTTTAGAACTGATTTTCATAGAAAAATAATTTATTTGTCTTCTCCAAAAGGAACAAATGTTCGTCCATTACGCGTAATGTCAATACGTTGTGTTACGCGTAAATAGGAAGATCTTTGTTTTGTTATATTATATTACTCTTACTAACAATTCCTAGTTTCACTATTTAATATGTTATTTATGGAAACAACGAACCAAATGTAAGTTCCAAGTAAAAGGAAAACAGACGATAATTACACCAACAAGCACATAGAAATAAGAAAAAAACTGGTTAAAATTAAATCGTATCAATGAAAGATTAAATTCACATTCAATGGCTTTACGACATTTCGCAAGCAACCCTTTCACGCATCGACTCGACAAAGGAAAAGAACAGGATTCGCAGGAACTTGCAGCAGTGACAAACAAAATGAAAGAAAAGGGAGAGAAAAATAGTCTGGAGGCCAATAAATCGCGAAATTCGTGAGCAACGTGGCTCTCTCGCCACTCTCGTCTCACGCATTGAATTTCAAAATTGACTTCGAGGGGGTCTCGAGTAGCCCGTAGAACACACGGCGGCTACACGCGGTCCAAGAATGTTTTTTTTCTTTTTTTTTCTTTTTTTTTTCATTTATTGAGGGAACCCGAAGGCAAAAGCGACGCCGTGAAAAGCGGCTTTGTGAGATCGTCTCGACGAGAGAGGGTCCCGAGTTTTCTAAAGGCACTCGACGAGCACTCGATGCAGCCACAGCCACGCCAAGGAGCGGACTCGTTCGAAGATAAGCAGCCTGCACACCTTTTACTACAGTTTTTTCTCCTTTTTTTAACGTTTTTCTTTGATGAGAAATTTTCTTAGGTGAATATGATACCAATGATATAGACAGAAAAAGAAGAATACGACTATAGAGATATTTAGGAAGAGGGATGTATCCGACGATCAATTTAGGGGATGTTTCGGATATGTGAATTCGTGCGGCGACGCCTATGAACGACCTTGTAAATTATACAACCAGTTAGATGCAGTTTCCTACTTTATCGCGGTGAGGTAAGCGTTTTGCATCGATCGCGGGTCGTGTCTCTATTTTCCTTACCGACGGAATATTGCATTTTCCACTACTCGGATAGTAAATGAAATGCAAGCTACTGTTGAACAATCGAACATGTAAAAGCATTAAAATTGTTACGGTGTTAGGAGTATGACTGCTTTAGAGTAAAATTTCGGATGAAATTATTATATCATGCGTATGAGAGTGCGTTACAAATTTAAATCTGAAAAGTAAATTCTTCGAAGCTAAGTTTGAACCCTCTGACATTACTATTTTGTGTTTTTCGTTAAACTACAGTAATTTTACAAATTTCAACAGTTTACACATTTTACGATTTATATGTCAGAGGACAACTTATTTTACGATCCTTGTAAAAAGATTAACGTCTTGCGTAAATGTGTTACCCAACGTACCTTCTACATTTCTGTATCAGTTTCTACTTCTAGGAACGGGCTAATAAATCTTGCTCTGCGTACTTTTGTATCGTGTTTAACGTAAACAGTAGTAAGGAGTAGCTGTCGCAAAACTTACTATGTACTACAATTTTCCGCCACACAGTCTGTTTCTACGTTCATCGTAGCCCAAAATCAGAATTTACAACGCAATCCAATTCAAAATCACTTCGCTTTAGTATCAAGATACTGGAACAAATCAGGAATGGCTAAGAATCAGCTACAATGCGCATCGATTCAAAGACATATAACTTGAAATCTGTTTTACGACCATCAGAACGATGAACTCCTTAATATTAATATAAATTCTTGTATATTTTCGTATCAGATATCGTAGCTTGAATTCATGGGAATCATAAATTAAACTAAGAAAATTGTCATTCGGCAATAGTATCGACGACTGCAACCATACGTGACAGAGAAAGAGCAATAAAGTAATGTTTGCGAAAGATATCGAAAACTTCGATGTCCTGGTAGAATTCTCAAGAACAACGTTTGAAGGCTGGCGAGACTGGAAATGCAACGACGTAAGGATATTCCAGTGTCTCTGGTTGTACGATGAAGGATCGCCAACGGCGAGAGGATCGTGTTTTGCAGGCAAACTCGGTTTGTAATCTAACTCGACGAGGTTTCCTCGTTCGAGAAGTATATCGGGCCCGGAATGTTAGCCTTGGACACCCAACGGTGAAACTGAAACTGGAACTGGAACTTGAACTGGTACTAGTCGCCGTGCAGTTGTACGGTTCGGGTTCCTCTCTTTCCGATTTTACTTTACCCTCGTCCCGGAAATGACGATCGAAATCGATTCGTGAAACCACTTTACCCTCGACCGGTCGCGACTCCGTGGAAACACGATCGAATGACTCACCGTGAAGCGTGCCACGCTTCCACACCGAGCCTGGCACCCTCGTGGTTCACGAACAACGCCGCTGATTGGCTAACGCGTTCACTGCCAGGCGAATTTTACGCATTCCGCTCCTGCCAGCCACGATACATCGATATATACTACACCGCAACACCTAACGACATCTATCGTCATTTTTCTTACGTAATAAACGATACGTACCTTCAGCTGGTAATCTCTTATCTCATCCTCTCTTCGTCTTATCCTAATCTTCCCTGCATTGTTCGACATACGCCGCGACAGATGTTACTACTAATGCATTTGTAAACACGATGAATTTCCTTCCAGAATACCACGTGGAAACTCGGCCAGAAGCTTCTAACCAGCCATCGTAGGAATCTTCTTTCGACAAATCGCCGAGCAAGAAATAGTCGAACGATGGTACGGAGACAGGAATAATCAAGAAGAAATGATCAATATAGAGATAAATGGTACGGAGATAGAAAGGCGTCGAGGATTCCGGGCATGTCAACGTTAAGAGGAGTTGAAACCGCAGGCGTCGTGGTCCGATTCGAGCGACGCTGTTTGCGGTAAATGCCGTTGCAAAGTCGGCTTCGAGGAGGCTGTTGTAGCCGAGAGAGAGATATGCAGCAGGCCACGGCAAACGCAATAAGTCGCCGGCTACTTTCTAGCCCGCGGCTCGCTGCCATGGAACACCGAGATCCGTTCCTTCTCGCGCAGCTCGGCCATCGGGCAAACTTTCCTGTGCAGGTACACCGTTCCGACGATCGTGTGCACACTGTCCTCCGTGCGTCACGATTCATCGGCTGCCTTTCGCGCGGTCCCTTTACCTGCCAAGCGAGCGGAACAGCCGTTCCTTTTTGTTTCTTTTAGAATTTTTATTTCTCACCCTAATACGCTACTCGTGACCTTTTCAGCCGCGTCCAGAGAGCTTCAATTTTGTTAGGATACTTGAATTTCGTATAGGGAAGGAGTTTTCAAGAGACGGAAAGCGCGGTTTGCGTAATCGGGACAAGCGGCACTTCGTTTCTAACTGTAATCGAGGAAAAGATGTCGAAGAGCGGATAATCCGAAGGAAACAACCTTCGCAAAGGTGAATTATGCGCGGTGGTGCTATTTTGTTTGGAGCAAGAAAGGTACAGTAATTTGTAAAAGTACAGGAACAATTAACGTGGAAAAGTTTCATGAAATTATTACACGCGTCGTACGAAAGTTCCTGCAATTTCACGAATACCTCGCTAAATCTCACGTACGGGATTCTGTAAGTAGACGAAGTAAATTGATTCATACAACGAGTTTTTTTAGAAGATACATTTATTTTCTGAATTCTATCGCGTTACGTGATAGTAAAATGAAACGAAACGAACCTATTCGTAAAGTCAGTTTTTTCGATTTATAGTTTTCCCCGATAACATTGATACTTGAAATAATATTTTAAAAAATGCATTTCGAACGAAGAAAATTTGAAACCTCGTATTTGTTCTATTTTCACGGCAGAGATACAAGTGTTTGCTCAAAGAAGATAATAAGAAGATCTCTTCGACAAGGATAATAGGTAGACGTCAGTTAAAACAGGAGTTTAATATCCAATTTGCGAAAGCGTATCAGTGGGCGGATAAAGGGTTAACGCGACCCCCTTGATTTAAATACAGACTATCAGGCAACACGAGCGCAAAACAATTCGCGTGGGAACTTAAAAAGGAGTTCAAGGGCTCTCGGAAAGTGGAACGAGCGAATGTCACTTGCAGTTCTGGAGTCACGGCACATATATCCTGGCGATCCGTGGAATGTCGTGGATTCGTGGCAAATCTATCGTATATCAATTAGGCTCGTCTAGAAAGTTGCACGTATCCATAATGGCTGTACGACTGGTATTCCAACATTCATTAACTGAGATAATTTTTCTTGCTCATTTGTGCTCGTTTTATCGCGTAGGTAGAAACGTTCGGACGTTTACAAAATGTAACATACATTAAGCTGTACGTCGGTCACTTTCCAAATTACCAGAAAAATAGAAATTCCTGGCATTTCATGGATTCCACTTTTATGGGTTTACGGTGGAAGCGGTGTTAAGCCGAATATTAAAAAATTCTCTTCACCGGCAATAGAAACTCGCAGGAAAGATACTCGCGAATACAATTTCACCTGTCCATACAGAGCGTAAGTAGAATGCGATCTTATTTGAGTTGCTTGATAAAAACAGCAGGCAAAAATTACACCTTCGTAATATACAATTTGAATAATAAGCAGGCTGAACCTGGCACTAACATATTTTTACGCTGCCACCTTTCTACGAATCGAATATAATCCACTCCCACGTGTTTTCACAATTTTTCCTATCTTCTCGATCGAGAGAAACGGGAGAGAAAAGCGTATATTCTCGTGAAAATGTTTCACCGCAACGATATTAAGTCATTAACTGTACAGCGTTAACTATTGTATATTCGTATTTATACATCATATAATCTACATAATGTACAACGTTTGCCAGCAAAATGACGTCGATACATCCTATGAATAAAAATAAGAAAAAAATATGTGATGTATGATAAACGTAGGCGCGTGTACGTTATATTAATAACTTATAATAAAAATAGCTGTTATAACAAAAAAAAAAATGGCGACGAAAAATATTTACATGACATCTTACTCCTATTTTTTTTTCTCACGGCACACGCTACCATCCTTCTTTCTTATGAAAAAAAAAAAAACGCGAGACTCTGTATAGAAATTGACGAAGTTGTTGCGTGGAATTTGTTGAGATAACTGAAAATAAAGGCGACCAGAGAGAGAGAGAGAGAGAGAGAGTTCAAATGTTCATGTGATATTTAACAATATTTTCTTCATAATAAACCTTTGATGTGACGAGTTTCGTTATGAGTTAGTCTGTTCTCGAATGTGAATAGCTTGAAATTCTACATTACCGAATTTGGCGGATCATAAGGCAAATTACTTAGCTTGACTGAAATATCGTTCTCGGAACTAACCCTACCTCACCATAATAGAACTTCGTGCTCAGACAAGTGAATTCAATCGCCAACAGTTCATTTAATCAAGCACCAATTACAATTTCGTTGAAATAAATTTCTTCGCTGTATTTCTCTACTGTATGATTAAAATTCACGCTTGACACTGGAAAGATAGCAAAAATTTGAATTTTTCCACGCAATAAGAGCAAGAAAAAGGGAGTCTGGTACGCGAAGAATAAAAATGTTCTAGGTTTAACGCAAACGCAGCACGATCGCGAACGGAGATTTATTTGATAGTTGGTAAAAAGAATTCTGTGAATGGTGCGACGTTAAAGCTTTTCCAAGAACTTTTATCCACGACCGCGTAAGTGGAACACCGAGCCACCAAGAATTAATGCACACATTCCTCCGCGACGTGGTTTTAGCGGCCGAAACCGTATCCGCAATGGCGACTTACGGAAAAGTTAATTAAAACCCTCGAGATGTTGCAAAAAACCGCGACAAAGTATCAACCACCGAGGATCGTAATTATATCCTTGTCTCTAAGCTGTCACTCATGTCGGCATCTTTAATCACTAGGGTACGATCGCTTTTTTATGAAAATCAGAGGAAGAAAGAGAGAACGAGCGAGAAAGAAAACTGATTCGAAACGATCGCGACTTCCAAGAGGAATAATTCGAAATAAAATGGTACAATAGAGAGAGAACGCTTCTTGCAAATCCTTCTCTGCATCCCTCTTATTTGTTTTTCGTAATATTTCATTTTCCTGGTTAACGTAAACATGTATGAAGCAGAAACGTTACGCGAGTAGAAGAACTTGGTGTGATTTTTTCTCTTCTTTTTCTTTTTTCTTTTTTCTTTCTTTTTTGAGTTGAAAATGTTTCATAGTACGTAAAGATAACGAGACGAGTCGAGTTCGTGTTTTAAAATATTAATTATCTACGTAGTTAAAATAGACTCGGTGGTTAATCCAATTATTTTAATTAGTGCGATGGAGAGCACTTTCTCAATGGTCCTGCTAATTTTTTCAAGATGATAATTCAATACACCCACGCGCACCCCTTGACATTTATGTTTCTTATTAGAAAATTATGAAATAAAAAATTTCACTCGATACGAATTCCCGTTGCACTGCAAATAATCTTTATTAGCAAGAAACGTAATTTATGCGATTTCTATTTATGGGTATATTGGATGTTAGCAACATAATAAGATAATTCTAATATCTGGGCTGATACCTGATAACGGAAAAATTTGCATTAATTTAATAACTCGTGTCTCTCTATACGCATTTAATTCTCATATATGCAAATTGATACGGTTACTCTCGATACGTAGAGACGATATAAATTACGCGGTGTGTTCTTCTTTTAGATCGTTCTAATCCAATCGAGGACTTTAAACGCGGATGACGGAGAGTCTTTATCAATCGATATGTTCCTTATCTTCGCATAAAGGAACTTTAAATTATTTTCAAGTTCCTGCATGCTAACGATGTTACCGTTTAATTTCCCATAAGAACCAGAATTTTATGTACTTGTGAGAGAAACCATAATTAATTGCAGGTTTGACGATTATGTTTATGTTATATGATTTATAAATAAAATTTCAATTTAGTTTAAAGAAAACACCGAATTAATTGTCATACCTAATAAATAATTTCTTATTAATATAACGATATACATATTGTAAATTTACAAAATATACGTAAAAGCCAGAACAATTGACATAAAAATTCGCAGTTTCACAGAAGAATACAACGAGTTAAAGATAACATAATTCATCATTCTGTAAACTTCTTTAAACCGTGTGTGATTTTTATTTTTGATCGGATATCTTAACTTTTATCGATATTCCTTTTAAGTTTAAATCAGTCTCATCGTCTTTTTCTCGCCAGCAAATGCAAAATGCACTTGTACGTTACAGTTTGGCATTCGCATCAAACAAAACGACGCAACATCATCCACCCAAATCTTCGCTTAAGAATAGAACCGTAACCTGACCTAAATATCAGAATTCCATGTGCATTTTTCCAACGATTTCTCACGAGTTGCATAGGCACACGCAACCAAACGAACAAAATCAATGCACGCCGATAAATCGGCGAACAACGAGCATTATTCTTCGGTCTGGATGTTCTCTACTAATTTAACGCAATTAACCGAGCACCGAGCTTGGCCGTAACTTCATTAACAAAGACTATTCATCAGAATGAAACTGGCTCGACTATCCATACAGCAAATCAACTATTTCTATAGAATCAGGAAACGTTATCAATCGTGTTGTCAACTTATTTCCAATTAAATACCTCGTATCGTGCTACGAACGTGGAACAGAGAGAAACGTAGCTGGCTGTTCGTTTTCGTATTTCTAATATATACAGAGTATTCCAATAATCACGGTACACGCGATAATCTACGCGAGAACATAGATCGGAAATATGGAGTAACGTTCGTTCATACAGCGCTTCGTTCTTTGATAAAATCGAATTTGAAGATAAGATAAACTGCGAAAAACGTAGAATAAAATTCTGCCCACTTCGGGCTTCGTTTTCAGGAAAATGAAGTTTTAACGCGCTTAGTTAGGAGTTAATTGGTCTGTTGCACGCGTAGTCGATAAATCATCGAATTTCATATTTTCGAAAACGAAGCGTCCTGTCAACAAAATTCTATATATATATATATATATATATATATATATATATTTTTTTTTTCACTTATCTTACCACGTACAATCGTCCACTTGCCTATATTACTATGACTACTGGTACACCCAGTATAACGGTATTCATATACATAACAGCAGGCGGGGTCTAACGTTTACAAAAGGCAGTTTATGAAAAGCGTAGGAGAAGCATGTTGTACGAGCTGTGTGTGAAACGAAATTAGGGGCGTCATTCATCCTACTTTCGTGTGGCCTGCGACAGAAACGTGCGGTGAAAAACGAGAGAAAAGAACGGTAGTCGGTTGAAACGTGACTGCTCGCCGCGATCCCGAATGCATATTTGATGCTGGGACTCCCTCTGGCCGCGATAAAACGCCTAATACGATTACGCCATTGTTGATGCAAAAGTAATGGGAACTTTTCCAATCGGGGGAGAACGACTGAACGTGAAACGGGTACCGTTTTGCCAGATCGATAACGAAATCACCTGTGTGCGTGAAGCTTCGCTTCAAAATTTCCAAGAATGGAAACAGAATTTTAATTAAACCGACACGAAGATGCGTTTCCTTCGAGGGCTGTAACTTATTAATCGACTGCGAATTTTTATGCGTTCAGGGAAAATTGAACATTGTAACCTTAAAACGTAAATTTCTTCGGACAAGGAAATAAGATGGAGGGAAGTGTCCGGTTTGAAAATACGATCGGTATAACGTGTTTAAAAAATTGTGTCGTCGAACATTTGTATGTTGGCAAAAATTATGTCTATAGAAGCTTTAAAAAGACCCGACGAGGGTATTTTGTCAATCAAGACAGGCTCGTTTCATTGGAATTTTATTCCTGATCTCAAACAGAAGCGCTAGTCGAACGTCCTAGAATTATTCATAGAACGACGTGCATTTCTATGCGGCGTGTAGCATTATAACGAAAGGATGCTAATCGCTCGCAGCGTGACACTTCCACGAAATCCAAATGAATATCTATTCATAAAATGCTCGAAGAATATCAGCTAGTGAAGCTAAGTTGCATAGCCATGGACAACGGAGAACTTGTACACGAGTTATAGAAATTCTCATCGCTAGACTCCGGATGATTAGACCGACGATTCGTTTCATTATCTAGGTTCAGTTTAGTAAAATATGGATTTGCATGAAAATTCACAGGCTGCTTGTTATTATCAAGATATTATTCAAGTTATTTTAAGTTTATTTAAGTTATTGTTATTATTCCAGTTATATGCAAAATTACGGAGTTAGTCCTACGCGAAGAATAGACTACGGATGTTCAACGAAAAATCAGATATCCAACGAGACATCAAATATCAGAATCGGCGCGTGATTAAAATAAAATTGGCCTATAAAAATACACCAACCGTGCACCATAACCACGCAAATTAAATATCACAGCTTTTAACCCTCGATCTACCCTCCACTCCGCGATCACCCTTGCCCTTCACCTTCTTCCTTTAATCCCTTCGACCTTAACACATATCCAGCCAAAGGCTGGCGTCTTTTTTTTTTTTTTTTTTTTTTTTTTTTTGACACGATTTGCGGATTCGCTATGTTTTATATAGAAACAACACAGCAGAGACCTCGTTTTTAATTTACTTCGATCGAAAGAAACGAGAGTCATTTATATACGATCGTTTGATCGTTGGTGATCGGCGATGAATTGACGAATCTTCATCTTCCGGTCGGATATGTGTCAAGATAAAGCTTCTTCGATTCGTCAACCTTCGTCAAACCCCGTAACACTCGAACCAAAAAATACAAACTATCGCAACATAATCGAACACGCGTTACATTTCCCAAGGTACAGGATATATGTACGTGCGACGTGCTCAAGTAAAAAGGGGTTAAGGTGGGAAAGAATCGATTTTCACTTTTTCGTGTGTCTCTGTAGACAGAAGCATGCTTCCAACGAGACTAACCTAAATTAAATATTCTCCTAATTGCGAAATAGATTTGATAAAGCAGATATTGACTTTACAAGTTGCAATTAAAATTACGTATTTAAGAATGGAAGTAAGTAATTATACGATACGTTAATAAACATTACGAAACATCTTGGAAAAACGAGCGAAAGGAGTCAGTTATTTATTACATTGCTAAAAATGACAAAACACCTTCGAAAAATAAGAAGATCGACTATTTCGTTTCGTCGAAAAGGTAGAGCGTGCGTGTGTCTTCTTTCGCTTTGCTCTTCTTTAGGACATAAAACAGCTGAGAAGGAAACACAGCCAATCCCGCCAGAGAGCGCAAAGCTTTAAACGCGTTTCTCTCGACAAGTTTTTCGCGTGTTAACTTCCTTTTACCAGAACGCGTCATTAAAGGCGCGTATGATCGATCCTGAAACCGAGTGACCCCGACTTTTCTCTAGTGTCCTCCGTGAACCGAGCGATTTTCCAGTCTCATTCACGATGGTCGTTCTCGCGCAACGAAACCATCGTGCGACAAAGAAAAAGGAGAAAAAAGATGGACAAAGATGAACGCGAAACGGAGTGAAAAGCAGGATTAATAGCGCGACACTTGGACGATGGTTTTTCCGCTGGTTTGTGAGTTTCACGCAAATGGCGAGCGGATGGTGAGTAAAAGGCATCGTGGCAACACCAAGGCGTGGAAGAACAACGAAGATAGTGTGTACTTGCGAGATAGAGCATGTATATGCTATAAAACGTTCGCGATCGTTCTGGAGCCAATCGGCCGTTTCGCTGCACCTCGATGCACTTTTGCTTTGTGCGCCGTTACATTGTGCTCTCGTTGTCGTGAAATTGACAAGCTGCTTTGGGAATTTGGAGGATCAGTGCTATCACGGTAATGACGTGCGAATTTTGAATGAAGCTTGTAGTCGGCTTTTTGCAACAACGAAACGTTATAACCGATTAGAGGCTTCTATCTTTGTTGGAAATTTGAGAATTGAGAATTAATTTATATCGGACCTGTACCTTCGTTTCTTAATTTCTTACAACTAGTCTACTTGGTTCTCGTGATCGTGAAAAATCACAGTTACAGAGATTTCTTTTAGTCGGAGAGTCAAAAATTATTGCCGGTAAAGAGCCGCTGTTATTTTTGATACCAAAGTTAGTTAAACATCGATTGAAACTGCATATACTAAATTTACGAGAAGCTATAAATATTACATTGTCGAAATATCTGCGTCATATCTGCTTTGTTTTATGTAGTTTCTATTCATGAAATCGAGTTAATTCAAGAATTAAGAATATCTTTGCCTTTGAAATTCGTCGATTAATATAATTATTAACATAATTCCTTCGTCGCTGAATCTCATTTAGTTTCGAAAGATATTATCGTGTACTGGCATGAAACATACCAGAGCTCTTGCGCTGTAAATGATATCGAGGTAGCTTCGCATCTTCCATGGACAAAATAAACTAATTCGTCTTTTACTACCGACTAAACAGTGTCGCAAAGTCTTTGTTAAAAAGACAAAAGAGAATTAAATTGCAAGCGGGGTAGAAAATAGGAGTTGAAGTAGATTGTAACTGCTTGGACACGAGAAATGAAACTGTGGGAGTTGATGGTGATAATTTTACTGAATGTATAGTATGTGGGTCTGAAGTAATGGGTGGTTTATTGAGCGACAGTGGCACTCATGTGGGCAACCTTCTATTTTAGGTGATGTTAATTTTGTCACTACATGGGGTGCATACGTGTATCTAAAAAAAAAATTTAATAATTTTTTATGAACACGTGTACGTTACAAACATAAGACGCATGTAAGCATTTATAGAAGTATATACTTTATTAAGAAAAACACGTAAGTGTATCGGTATATCGTTGGATGACATTTAATAACAATTTTGTGGAATAAATTGGGAATCGTTTACACGCGTAAAAACGGTTAAGAAAGGATCTTAAATTTTAGGAATAAGATAGTACAAAGATGAATTTGTCTAGCGATAACGTTAATAGACGAATAGAAAGAATTCTATGAAGACAGATATAACGCGATTTCTAAATAATTAATTACAGAATACTCGTGAAAGTATGATTTTACATAAAAATCAACAGTGTGGCGAAAACTTGCAATTGAATTTTTATTTTATCTTCCTCGCATTTTTTATTTCGTAAAACACGCTAATTACACGCAACACAGATATACATGATGTTTCATAAAATTCGAACGAACAAGCTCATATCCAATATCGGTAAATTCAGTCGAATCGTTACTGTCGTCGTTCATTCCGCAAGAAGTGCATTGACGTGTAATGAAATAGCAGGAATGTAGTAAAACAACGTGTTACTACGTGCACGGGCTAACGGATATTCCGCTGAAGGAAGTAAATTGTAGAGGTATAATTTCCCGAATGAAACGAATTACTGCAATCCCGGGTGCATTATAAGGGTAATTTTTGAATTCAGAAAGCTGGTCATCAGAAACGAAGATACGGTGCATTCGTGGCATAAGTATTGTAATTTGAACGTGCCATTGGAAATAGTACTCGAAGAAGAGAATGAAGGAAGAGTGCCATTTCATTGGACATCATCCTTCTCCAAAAGATTCGCTAAATTTTCGTTCAAATAGTTTCGTTAATAGCAGCAATTACTTTTTTTTTCTTTTTTTTTTTTTGAGAAATTACTTGGATGTATCGTATGCTAGATTTTTCGAGCGTTCGTTGAGGGAGGCATTGACCCTTCGTTTCCTCATGAATGTTACTCTGAAAATGAAGATTCAAATTTCTGTTTTTACCGTCAGTCTGCGTTAACTTTCTTACGCGAAAGTTCGCTTCAGAGAGGAACATTATGAAGAGTATAACGAGTTTTCCAACTCTTGGGGGGCTTTATATCAAAATATATCGGTGAGCTATTAAAAATACACTTTAGCGGAATTGCACGGAGAAATACGACATTTCGATCGACAGCTTCCATTTCGCTAATACCACCGGTGGAAGAAGGGCGCGGAACCGCAGCCGGTTAATTAAAAATGCAAACTTTCGTCCAACTGGTGGTATTCGCGTTCTTGCCAAAGGTAAAACGCGCGGCTCGGTGTAGACTGTTCTGACAAAGAGCCCTTTGAATGCGAAATCTTTTCATTTTTTTTTACCGCCGCGTATTTTCCTCTCCCTGAAAAGCCATGCCCTTCCCAATTAAGAAGCAGCCACCAAGTAGCTTGGAAAGCTCCATACAACACTACGATTCGTTAGTATCGGCGTATATTCTGATTTTGTACGAGATGTAATACTTGGATCAAATTACTAAACAAATAATTAATTGATCGAATCGTACGTTTATGTAAGATAACGAGGTAAGAATTTGCGAAAGCCATTTGTATGAGTTGCAAGAAGTACGTGATAGGTTAAGGATCTCTCGACTCCTGCAACTTAAATCCTATTGTAAAAGTCTCGAGTGAATTGAACAGAAAACTCGAGAAACTTTATACGCGATGCAAAGTCTAAAATAAAATCTGAAATCAAATAACAAGAAATATATAACACATAAAGGAGAGAAGATTTAATCCCAGCATCATAAAGATATCTAAGATTTTTATTACGACTTTATAATGTTCTTTACGTATTTAAGATTCTGTAATCCTTATCTATCTTACTCTAAGATACCAAAATAAGTTAAATTCTTCAAGCTGTTAATCATTTCCTAAAGATATATGCAGCTTATCTCTTATTATAACATTTAACATATAAATTTATCGTTTACGTAAGATTCTATCTTCATAATATGTATCTTTATGATGAATATAGCATTTCAAACCAGATAATAATTCCTTAAAACATCGTGATACGTAATACCTGATAATTCCTTATTACATCTACTCCACTTTTACAAGCGTCTCGATACTTACGAACAGAAGAAAAAAGAATGTATTTTCAGCGTAAAATAAAATTGTTTATAACTTGAAAAATAAGCCTCAAGCAACATTTTTGTACATGAACTTTCTTCGCTGACCTACTGTCTAGAATCGCGCCGTAGAAACATCGTCTTCCTTTTCAGACACCCTGTATATATCCGTAATACAATTAACGTCGAGCAACCGAATGGTCCTTTCGAGCCAGAGAGAAAGAATCCATTAAGTGACCATTGAAAAGTTTGTCCTGACTTTACGTCGTTTGCCCGGTGACTTCTGAAATGGATCCAGAATCCGACGGTTGTTTTATTCGACGACGACGAAAGTTTCGCCCGAATGCAAAATAACTAGACGAGAAGTGAACGAGCCTCGTGCAGATGCCACGAGGAGAAGGCCAGGCCGAATCCTTATATTAAAAAAGTTTCCACAGTGCTCACGAAACTCGACTCGTGGCTCGTTTTCCACCCCCGTGGACAAATTGCCGTGAAAAAGTTTCTGCACGACCGCGAAAACGAGCTTTCCACACGATGGCTCCGCTTCCGGAACACCCAGTGTCACTTTGACGTATAATTCGCTGCACTCCGTGATTCTTCTTAGCGGTTTTCAAAGAGCTACTCTTGGCGAATTTTCTGTTTGGATCGCATACGCGAATAGAACACACGATCTCGTGAAAAGTGGCCGGGAAAAATGATCGTTCGGTTTCGGTATCGATATGAATAAAATGCTGTTCGCTATGTACAGACAAGATTTTTACTTCGCCGAAAATAACAAAAATAGTTAACCGTCTCGGCGGTTGTAATTCAGCAGATTTCTAATGGAACGAATTTCAATGAAATGAATTTTCCATTCACGAAGAAGAATCTATCGCGCATCCGTTACGATTCACCATTTCCACATAAAATTCATTAACAAATATCTACGGTAAACACGAGGATCAACGAGAATAAACATCGCATAATTCCATTTACTGATCAATTATTCATGAGCAGACTGCAGATGTTTATGCAAATTCATATTTCTATGAACATAGGTAAATAAAGAAATGAATCTTAAATGGTGATTCAGTGCAGCCGGTAGATATTGCAATGGGCACTCTACTTTGAATACTTTATATAGTTTAGCGCGCTGTATGCATTCCGCGCATTTTTTCATCTTTAAATTTTCCATAAATGTGTAAACATCCGCGATCTATTCATGAGCGAAAGTAACGCTCCGCGTTTTCCCGGAAAGATACGATCTTGCTCGTTAAACGCTGGCGATCCAACTTTCGAGATTGCAGCCTACGATCGCGCTGAAGGAAAGAGGAACATACGTTCTATATATGTTATATTGTGTTATTTTATTTTAATATTTGAGTAAGTGGATTCTCCGCGAAACGAGATTTCGTATGGAGCAATAATCTCCGAACAATTATTCAAAACCAAACTTTGAACTATCTAACCGGTGACTGTTCTAATATACCTACGAACAAACTGTGGATCTTTACACTTTTAAAATTTGAAAAAATTTTAAAATTTGGAAATTTGAAAGTACAAAGTTACAGAGAATGCGCGTAATATGGAAAAATATATAAAATGTCCAGACGTTAGCAGGCAAAACAATTTTCTACGAAGGTTCTACCTTTCCAATCATATTCTCAAAATCCGCATATCTATAACTGCAATCTCTTCTACGTCCGTCTCATTCGACAACGAAAGAGAATCTCCGTATGCGGCGTGAAATCGCACAGGAATTAACCACAACAGAAGTAAGAAACAAAGAGACAGCGAATTGCAGAGGGTGGCAGGACAGACACGTTCCACTCGAGAACAATGTAATCCTTCCGGTTGGAGCGGAACCACGAATGTTTGCAATCGGTTGCAGGCCACTCTGATCCTACAAAAGATCTGCCTTGATGAAAGGGTGCTATCGCACACAGGCTACGGATCTAAGTGGCTGCAAACATTTCATCGAATTTGGCGATCCCGAGGGCCTTCTGGCAACGAGCCTCGACACGGTACAAAGGATAATAAACGTGGCAATGGCGCGATCACGCCCAACAATGGAGTCTAAAGACCCTTCTTCTCCGCCAACTTTTATTCCACACACACCCCCCCCCCCCCCCGCCCCCTTTTTAACCGGCGTTTTTATTTTTTCTCCCCGTTATACCGGGAGACGAGCAGACGAGTTCTTGCATCTGTTAATCGTGGCACGTGCGAGCAGCCTCGTGTCTTGCGTGTTGGCAAACCGCGAGGACGCTCGGCCACGTGGCTACCAGAGAGTAAATCGAATCAAGATACACATATATACATAGTAGATGGAAGCGATACAGCGAGGTTGTAAAATCGTGAAGGTTGGAGTGGATTAAGTTTGCAAGTTGTGTTAGCGCTCAATTGATATCGTTAGGCTATCGGAGACTGTAACAGTCTGAGATTACGTAATTTTAGAATCCCTAATTCAATTTAGTTGTATTGCTGATCTCTATCACGGAGAATGTAAAATGCAACACGAATTCGGATACCTTAAATTTTAATACGTAAATTTCTGACGTAGATTATTACAGTTATCTAGGATCCGACGCTACGATTTTAGAGTTAGCTGGCACCTTAGTCGGTCTTCCAAAGTCGATGTTTATCTCTACTTTTATAAAATCGAAGCTTTCAGAATATAAGTTAGAAATGGATTATAACTATTTTCTCCTACAAGGGGACAATCTTTGTAGATGTACTACGAAGGAAGAACCGTTTCGAATTGACATCGTAAGCCCCTGAGCGAAACTCTAGGTAAATATTAATTGATGACATCGGTACAAGTAATAAGCTTTAACCACTGACCGATTTTACGGCTTCGCTATATCGCTTCCACCTACTATACGAGAACTCGAATCAATTCCACGAGACATTTGCGGCTCCTTGGAATTCCAACGCTGAGAGGAAAAAGACAAGTCTTTGCGGGACTTATATAAGGTATCGATAGCGGTTGGAAATGGACAAGGCCTACAGCTATGACTATCTTTGACCGAGAATGGGTGGATGCTAGTGGCGGTTTTGTTCGCGGGTTAATGCACGCGATGGGAAGCTTTGTTGCAGGAATTCGATCGAAGTTACAATGCTACGATGGAGATTTTTCGTTTGATAATAGTGTTCTTTTTCTCTATATGGTGAGATACTTATTAGACTTTAACCGCCTGACCTTAACACGCTGATCTAATTTAAGCAGATTCGTTTAAATCTTGTTTTATTTTCTAGATTCGTCTTAGGATATTTTTACTCGAAAATAAGCGTTTGTTAAAAAGCTTGGGTCATTTAGCGAACCCCCATTCAGTCACTACATATATCGAATAGTATGAAATTTATTCATATTTCCTTTTACGGTCCCAAAATAAGAAGCAGGAAATTTTGAAGAAGAAACTTTCGTAACAATTTATATAAGCATTTATACAAGTAGCGTTCTACGATATAGAGACAGATTTTCCATGAAAAATACTCGTTAAAATATACCGCTGTAAATAATGGCCAAAACCGAATCAGAGGTAAACACGCTAAATCAGATTCTCTCTGAGAACTAAATCCAAAACGAGGTCAAAGCTGGAACGTAGAAAACCGTATATCCAAATTCGCCAATTTCCAGCGTGGAATTATAGCTCGGACAGATACACGTTATCCGAAAGTATTAATAATACCGAGGCACCCGTGTAACCGATAACGTTACCGGCAATAAATTGCAGCAAACTAATTCGATGGAACGTTTTGCGTGGAAACGAGGGATATCGCTTGCCTCGTCCTGTTTAATTATGGAATTCTGACCCGTGCATTTCGGTTGACTATGGTACGCAGCCGCGAAAACGAGATTCACGTGCCAATGGATTGGCATCACGCGGAAATGAGCGCGGCCACGTGCACCCGTTTTACTCGCCTTTAAAATCTCATTCAGCCGCACTTGTTGAAAGCCGATATAGAATTTTCCGAAAGAGATCCACGTAACCTTAACCACGCCACGGAATTAAAGAAAAATCGAATCTTGGCGACGATATTATACCGGTACAGAAATCACGATTACTGCTGTCCCTGTAGCTTTTAGTGTGATACAATAGTGTGTGTGTGTGTGTGTGTGTGATTTATGCGGATACCTAATGTTTCTGCATTGCGGATAGACCGTACTTGGTTCGAAATGTTACGTGAGTTTCGGCTGTTACGATATCTGGATTGGCGTAATGGATACTTTGTAATTGGTTCAACGAGAAGCTGATTATTTTCATGATTAAATGTTAATTAAACAGTGCATTTATTCGTAATACTTCTGACTATAATATAATTTCCCCTTTATTTGGAATTTATATCGAATGTATTAATTAAGTTTTCGATTCGATTATGTCAACTGGATAAAAACATACGGCTGTTCTGTCTCGAAACGACGTTTGGTATTGTGAATGATAGGTGCTATGGAAATTGCTATTAGCCGATATTGATGCTTTATACGATAACTGTCACGTCGAGTTCACATCCCAAAAGGAATGAACATGGCGAGAGAATTAGAAGAAAGAGGAAGCATATACGTGTCATGTATTTCTTTCTTCAAACTACGTGGCACGTCTGTTTTGTATATAAATAACGAATACAATATAAATAATTTTTAACTTCCCGTCTGTTCCCGTTTGCTTTAGTTTCAATTTATGAAAACCGAAGAAAGACAAGTACTTTGCGATTTTGCTATCTAAAACGTGTCCGCCAACTGCCACGTGCTACGCGTCATGTCGCTTTTCCTAAATCATCGCATATTCCGTAACAATCGCACGGATATACAATGGGTAAGAGTCGGACAGTTTAAAATTCTTTTCGTCAAATTCCATTATCCAGCGTTTTAACAGTATCTTCGTAAAAAAGAGAGCAAATTACCCGTTGATGAAGGCAAAAAGAAAGAGGAGGAGAAGCAATTTATTCCACCGCAACGGCGGAATCGAATTTTCGACGCAGACTATGTCCCGTGACATGCATTATTCATAGTCGACGGTGTTTCGACAGTTCGACCTACTGTCGCGAAACAAAGTTACCACGAAAAGTCGAAACGCGAGTACGGCGCTGAGAAAAAGGGAGGAATTTCACATGGGTGACAGAAGGAGAAGGATACAGCGAAATACACTATCGTTCAAAAGTATTCGAACTCCCGTTCTTGTCCCAAGTTCCTATAATACGCCCTTGTATTCGAGAAAATCGGATTTCAAAGTTTGTCGAGTACCAAGCTCGCGTGTACCTTAACTGAACATGGTCGAAATCCATGTTCTCAAAAACGAAGCTTCGAACGACCAAATTAGCCAACTTCATTTACACGAAGCGCACACGCTCTCGAACTTATCTTTTTCGAACACGAGGCGCATTTTCGATTTATTTTTACACGTGAAATCGCGTCCTTCTGCTTGTACCACGATTTCCGAATCATTCCGTACGATCAGTGGTAACGTGTATCGTTGCCATTTCCTTCAACAGCTAATTTAAATGTACGGTCTAATGGTTCCATAAAGAGCGTTGTATATCATAATCTGGTGGTTCAACAGAAATTGTTACAAATATTTCTTCAATCTTTAATTTCCCATTAATTCGTACACTTTGATACAGTTCACGTATCGTTGCCGCAAATCGACAAAAGTACCATTTCCCAGTTACTGGAATCATCCCGTATAATAATTAATAGAACGTATTACTGCCGCGTCTTTAATATCTAATTTAAACGTACGATCCGGCGATTCCACGAAAATTGTTGTAAATGTTCCTTTCAATTATTAATCTCCTATCAACTCGTACGCTTTCGTACAATTCGCACGTTGTCGCTACAAATTTACCAAAATATTCCGATATGCACTCACGAACGATAGCGTATACATGCATCGAGAAAGGAAACGTAGGATCGACGATGCTCGGTGCATCTCGGTCAGGATTTCGCAGCACGTACCGTGTTAGCCGCGTACATCCAGCGAAATGCAGTGGCGAGCATACTGAAACCCGTCTTACGAGCCAAGGCTAGCGAGTACATTCCGCGCTGGTGCACGCTGCTCGTCGAACGATTTCTTCTAAGCTTCTAATTTTCGAGATTCGATCGTTTTACGACGCGGCTTCGCGGAATCGAGCTCTCCTTTCTTTCTTTCTTTCTCTCCGCTCGTCTTTCCTGGCAACGGTATTTTCCGCGTTTCCAGACTCGCTGGAATGCTGCAGCTAGAAGCTGGTGGCTCGACTTGCTCTTGTAACTGCTGGTGGACGTTCGTTCGATGGTGTGGTCGATTTATAAATCGAAACTTATTTTCGGTTTGTCAATGTGAAAGAATCGAGTTTGACAAGGAATTGGTTCGAGTCTTTCAGAGTTTCACGAGAGAACGTAGCTTGTCGTGTACTTGTGGAAAGCGTCGCTGGCTCGTTTCTATGGTACGGTATAGTTTATCATAGTTTATAAATTAATAGATGTTTATAAGCGAACGGACAGGTTACATAATACGACGGGACGCTGACGAGTACACAGAGGAAGTCTTGTAAAATATGGATGAGGTTACATACGTAACTTGCAAGGCATATGACGTTATAGAAGGTTAAGGTTTCCCGCTTGGGGTGAAGGTTGAACGAGGAGGGTGGCATAATGCGTCTGCCCTGAACATATTGAAATATTTGTCTTTTGTATTCGGTTATATGTGACAGAAGGTGCTCGTTCTAGCAGAATTATCTTTGTATTTTATGGATCGAAGAGATTGCAGGCATCTTTATAAAACGTAAAATCGCACAATAAGAATTTCTTTTGTTTAACACATTTCGAGACGCAAAAGTCCACAGATCACACGCAGTTATACAAAAATATATAAAGTATTCAAATACTTTGAATAATTTTTAACGACAGAAATAAATCTTGTATATAATTTCAATTTCTATAGCTCTGTTCATAACAGTATAAAATTGCAGAAAAATCGCGAGTAATCGAACCATCGACAAGCAATCGACAAAATCGCATCGCAACCAGAACAATTAACGGACGAGGCTCTTTCTCGCTGAAGATTTCGTCTGTAGCGAACAGAGCGAGTATGTCGTTTCTCGTTCGATGTCTAAGCAATAGTACGCCAGCCATTTAATTTAGTTAGAGATCGATAGGGTGTGGAACAGCACGTGCTGACGGCAAACAAGGTTTTCTCGACGACCCTCCTTCGCATTTACGCGGCACTACGTATCCACGAACCCCCTTATACAGTGTGATCAACAACGCGCGGAACTATTATTAGAGAATCCAGGGAACCCTATCGTTTTATCAGTATAATGCCGAAGATCATAATCTAAATTGGTGACTGAGACTTGAGCCGATGCGTCGCAGCCCCAGTCGTCTCTTTGCTTGGCCGATTAAAAATTTATCAGCGCCGTCGCGTCGGGGTGACTGAAAGACTGGTCAGGACATCGAAGCATAATTGCCGTCGGGTTGGCCGATAATAATTAAAGGCACGAGTTTCGCCTGCTGCACCACGGATCGTTCTACCGTGTTCGTCTTTATGATCTTGCTTTTGATACAGTGGCCAGACTATTATTTGAATATTTATGCAAATTCATATTTTTACGAATAGATAGAATTTAAATAGAAAATTGCTCTATCCATAAAATGTTACGTACAGCGCGTACTATATTTCCGATATTCCATCTATTTTATTTTCTACGGATATTTCGTGTATCATTGTTTGAAATTTCCCGTAAAGACACAGAGCAGAGAAGGTACACGCATCCTTTTAGAGAGGAAATGTCTGTATAATTTCGGGATTCGCGTGTAAATAGCGTTGATAGTGAAAGGATTACCAATCAAAATGTAGTAAGTAATTAGAAAGCTACTTTAATTCCTTTTGCATTTACAATAAAGAGGAAGATGGAATTGGATTTAAAGATTGCTGGAAACTTGTCGATTTAGATGAACGTTTTGAATATTCTATTAAACGTATCAAACGATTATTACGATTGATTAGACAGTATTTTCTGTCGCGAAAAAAGAAATAAAGTACAATACAGTTTTTCAACTTTTTTTTTGTAATAATTTATAATAAGTGGACTGGTAATAAAATACTTGATCGTTGTTTATCCAACGTACGTATTTCTTCCATTTGTCGGATCTTTCTTCATTTACGTGTCAGATCTGACAAATGTTTCTCGCATTACGTAATCACATTCCTTCGTAAATGCTTTAAGTAAAATAATGAAACATCGAGACAACACTGTGTTTAACGTTTACGACGTTCTTCTCATACACTAACGACGACGATCATACCGATAATTTTCAGTGCACCGTGCCTACTAGATGTTTTATAAAAATAAAAATCCAGTCGCTCGAAACGATCGTTCCAAACGCAACGGTATTTTTACTCGGCGCGTAATTTATTATGCAACATCGCAGTTATTCCGTTCTTCTTTTTTATGTCACGTCTACAAATATATATCGCGTCTCTTCGTCACGAGATTATACCTGCCGAGAAAAATATTCAATGTCAAATCTCTCGACTGCGGAAAGACCAATCTACGTTTGGCATTTCCTTCTAGCGCAAAAATTTTGCAACGATAAAAACAAGCGTACGCAACTGCTATTAAAAACACACGCAGAGTCGTTTAATTGTGAGAAACAGTCGGCATACGTGTTTTCGTTTAATAGAACCTGTTATCAAACGAACGCTGTGCGTTTCCTTCCGCGCATTTTCAGAATTAGCGGAAATTTTCTTAATTACCGTGATATTAAGCGTAACGCAACTATTACACGTGAAACAAGGTTAACAGTGACGGAAGTGCTCGTGCGCGAAACAAAATCTTCTTATTAACTATCTTCCGTGCTAAATTTATTCGTCGCTCAACGCTGAAGAGAGAAAAAAGAGCTTGCGCAAACTAAACACTCTGCTGTCTATCTCTTTCGCGCACAGCGCAACACGTGCTTTAACATTTTTTTTTTTTTTTTTTTTTTAATTATATTTTCTCTTTTTTTTTTAAAGTCGCCACGAAACGTTGATATAAAGTAAAACACACGGCGGCTCTGCAGACCAATAGGAAATCGATAAGTTATTCTATAAACGTTATCAAAGGAATGGTCGATAGATTGGTGCCATTAAAATACAGTCAAAAGCAACGTGGATTCTGATGTTGAAACACTCAAGGGTGTATCTTCCATGGCCAACTTTCCTCCCCGAGAGAAATTTAATTATAAAAACTGACAGGAACCCTCGACAGGGTGCCAGTACCCTTTATCGAAATAGGAAATCGAGGATGCCACGTGGAAATAATGAAAATAGAATTGGCCCCACCTACATTCAATTTCTTCCTGCAATTTGAGAACGTTGTCCACGGCAGTTCTTTTCTTCTGTATTTATTCGTGTAATTAAAAATCGCTCATCGTTTCTTCACGAGGGTGCGTGATGTATCTTTTTCGAGAAAATGAAACGAGGGTGCTTTGAAACTGATATTAAACTTCGTTGGGTTAGACTGTATTCGTGCTTCTAATTAATACGATACGATGAAAACAAACAGATACGTTCGTGTATGAAATTTCGGTAGACTTCGTAGAAGCGGTGATATTATTTTGTAAAAATCCGAGGAACCTATTTATATTAATTTAAATGTGTACCGTGATATACAGACTATGAGTGTTTATACAAATTCATATTTTTCCAAACACGCTGTAGAGATTTAATTAAGCTTAAATGAAAGATTGTTTCGTTTTCTGCCATAACAAGTATTTCGCTCTGGATGTTTTGTATTTTTCTGCGTATTACGTACGTTCTGCAGTACATTTAAATTACACGAACGCGCAAACATCCGTAATCCACGGCAAAATTGTATAATACATCATTATGTACGGATATTATTGTGATCGAAACATTATTATTTAATCGTTGCTTTCAACGAACGAGATACTCAAATATTTTCCTGATTCATTGAAAACCATTTGATAAAAACAGTCGTCGACGAGGCAATAACCCGGGATGGACAAAAAGATTTCAAAACAGCGACGATCGATTGCTCGCGTCAACTCGTAATAGGTTGCACAATCAGCCCTGTTCTCTTCTTCGAGAATTACGTGAATCTTTTATATAAAAGCTTCCTTTGAAAACAGTTGCATCGAAGTGTCAGCAGAACAGAGTGAAAACTGATTACGTAACACAGCGAAGAAACTCAAATTGAACCGACACGATGTCTCGATGCATTAAACGCGCACGGAAAAATCTTCCTTGTATCATCGAGATGGCGCATCCACCTCGAAAATAATCAAAATTAAATTAACCCCTAATGTACAGTTTCGTAGTATACATATGTATTATTCGTGAAATTTCGTAGTTGCACGAATGTCGTGTTACTAAATTAGAATTAAAATACTGTCGAGTGACAGACATACGTATATAAATAAACGCTGCTCATAAGCATACGTTATTCATCTTTGTTTTCATTATATGCAGAAACGGAACGAAGTTTGTTAAATAATTATTCTTACAACAAGATATATTATAACTCGTATCTTCGTACAAAAATTTGCAAATGGTATTGGCACGCAGTCTTATTTTCCAATGAAGCGTTTTCTTTTTTTTTTTTAATCAAGTTCTATATTTTATCAAGTTTTACGAAATTTACCAAACGATAGGAGATCTGATATACCCGGATCTAATTTTTCTTGGCTCTATTTCTTAACCACTGTACCACCGTTAAATTCTCGCTGACATAAAAGTTGACAAATAAATTTTACTCGGAGAATTTAAAAGAGGACAAATCCTGAACGAATCTCGCGTTCGCGACCATCGAACAGTCTGGAGCTTCAATCACGAGCGACAGAACGCTTGATCATCCTCGATTTCGGGACACATTGACATTGGAACTGGATTTCCAGCGGATCTCAAAGCTCCCTCGTAATGGGATCGACTGGCTTGTTTATCGGCGCAGGGATTGAAACGTGACGCGTACTATTGACAATGCCGTGTCACGTGCACGCACCCGTGACAGCCGTGGAACAACAATGCCCGCCGAAAACCTCGACAATCGATAATACTGCAAAAGCTCGCGGAGGTCAATTGTGTTCGATGCGAGAAGATTGATCGAGACCGATCGAGGCTCGATGACGACTCCACACGAAGCTTCGACGTGCCTGAATATTCATGAAACGCTTCGACATTCCATTGCGTTCTCCCTGCACGTTGTTTTGTACAGTTTGTTCTGATGAATGGATGCGCGTGCATTGCACCACCTTGCGTTCGTATAAGTTTGCCCCGCGAATACGAGCCGTGGGCGTACTTATATTGTTTTCACTTAATTATTTCCGACTCTCTCGTTCCCCTATGTTCGACGTTTTCTTACATATATTTTCGTTAAGATGCAGTCAATTTCTGAGAACTTTTTTTTCCTTTTTGCGATCGTCTTTCATTGCGTGGTTCATTGCGTATTAACAATTATGATATCGACTACGCGTAATTCGAAAGAAACGAAAAACAGGGGACGATGTGACAATTCTTGTCAAAGTCTGGTTCATTTTTGGTGACCTATCTGCGCGATTATTATCGATTGTGAGATTATTAATGTTGTGCCAAGGCTCGTGCGATTAATCAATGGCAATGTAATTGCGTATCTAATTATTGGCAATTCGATGAAACTAACGACGAGAGAAATTATTGAGAACGACGGAGAACGAAGATAAAGGAAAATGTAACAATTTTCAACAATTTTTCGGTTTCTTTTGGGTGAACACCGATTGCATACTGAAAGATTATTGGTAAGGAAGATGGTAAATTTCTATACATACGCAAATTCTGCACAACATAACGATACTCGTGCACAATATTGCGGTCGAAATCTTTCGGCAATAATTGTACGTGAAAAGCAAAGACTTTTATATCAAAAATCTAAGAAATACGAAATTTCTACTTAAAATCGACAGACGACGAAGAAACTAGGAAATTTCTATTTAATTTAACATCGAGAAAGCGATATAAATAAGCAATGCGTTTGTTTGAACGTATCACGGAGCAACAATGTTAACGCGAACCGAAAGGGAAACAATAGGAAAGAAGAATGAAATACGAGCCGAAAAGAAGCGAGTTTATGAAACTCGGGATGATTTATAAAAGTAACATGTTTCGAGGCGACTTTCACTTTGATCCGGATGAAATACGAGCCTTAATTATTGCACAAGAATTCCTTTGCAAATATTTCCATCCGAACACCGGGGAGGAAAATGATCTAGGGGCTGGCTTTTTGCTTTCCTACCATTACGCACCAGTTCACGAACGAGAAGTTTTTGCTCGTTTGCCTATCACCTAACACGTTTCTTTCTGAATTAAAGCCTACGCTTGACACGATTATTACTTTTCGCTTTAATAATCTGCCACTCTCCGCCGTGATTATTATACGTATTTGGCACTCTTGAATTTCGCTAGGAGCGTAAATTAAAGGTCTGCGCGCCCTTATTAAAATAATTATTTATTCTCGCAAAAAGCAAAAATAGAAGCAACTTCGTATGAAATTTCTAATTACTTCGGCCAGTTCGAACGAGTAAATTAGAACGTAGAGATTAACATTTTTTACAAAGCGATATGACTTAATGCTAAAAATACGTGGGCGTTCAAATATCGGATAAACTAGGTCATCGAAATATCGTTAGCCGTAAAATTAATACGCTAAGTCAATCTACTGTGTCGAAAATATTTCTGACATTTTCTGAATTATCGATGCACATCGGTGATTTTATCCTAACGTTATTTGAACCACGATGGTACAGAGTATTTAACATGCTCGCTACTGATCCGATGTCTATTTTCTGCACGCTGACTACTACCGTAAAAATGTTCACAAAATATCTTGTATGTAGAAAAATGATTACAAAATTTTTCACAGTTTCGCGATACTTACATAATCTAAGGATACGCGTCGGACGCGCGTCGTACGAAATGAACACGTTAAGAGGATAAAAAATAATAGCTTATTTGAGAATAATAATCTATCTGGCGATCTAAAATCTATACGACGCTGGATTAGCTTCCTTCCAGGAAGTTAGCTTCAAATGTATGATAATTTATGAGGGAACGGATGTGAATGATCTTCTAAGGATCTATATTACGATCTGTAGTTTTGCATAACCATAGAACACAATTAGCGCTTTAGAATCTACTAATTCCAATTGTTTTACGAACTGTTTCTGTGTATTAACGTAACAGGCTGAATAAACGTTCTATTCGTTTCTTGCTCAGAAATGTAAGAAAAAAAAAAAAGAAGTAAACGAAAGGTAAGAAATAAAAATTAAGTGAATTTTATTTCAAATCATCGCTTAAGAAGATCGATATATCGATTCCTCTCATATCACGCAATTACCATCGAATCCTCGTTCGAAACGTCTAAACGAAAGAAATAGTCGCAGCGCGATCCAGTCGAATAGGAGTATCGAATTTGAAGACCGTGACAGAATGAAGGAAATAAACTACAACATTGTACGCGTAATAACGGATAACCAATTTAAACATTAGGAGTGTGAAGAAGAATTTAAAATTGCAAATTATAGGTGACTAAGCAGTTCGCACAAAAGCTTGGCCAATTATTTACAACGACGTGACTATTGAGAAAAAGTTGAAACACGAGCGAAACACCGGACCGGAGTAAAACCAGGAGAATTCAACGCAGCAGCGACGCGATGGTGGCCCATCAACGTCTCGCTCTTGTAGCCAGATAAAGAATATGGTTAAAGTTAGATTAAAGGCTGCTCACCGGTCATCCTGGGTGACAGTAATGTCAGGCGGGGGCGCGGAAGGCGAGGCACCGTCTGGAGCATCCAGTTTGCCGGCTTTTTCCCTCGCTGTTCCCTTGTCTTTAAAACGGTCCAACGAAACGCTGGAGAATCACGCGATCGTGGCGATCAGTTAAATAATTCTTCACGCCAACGACATCCTCGCGTTCGTCGACTTGTTCTAAACCTCTGCCCTTCTTATTTTTCGTCTCAATTACCAACAAACTCGAATAACCACCGGACTCTCACGATTCGTACAAACGATCCACGATTCTTATATTCTATGTAGATCCGGCTATTTGATATTTCAGATTCGAAATTTAATCCTCGCGAAGAAAATCCAACGGCAAGTCACTGCAATCCATACGCATTATTCCTCTCAGCGAATCTTTCTCACTACCGTTGCTCACAATATTCTCTCCGCTGTTACTCGTTTCCAAGATCCTCGATCTTTCGCGATACTTTCAACCATTCCAACGCCACTTTCACCGTCTCCGATTTTCCGATGCTTCCCGATAACAATCCCCTGCGTACTCTGGATTTTCGCTGAAACCGTATCAACTTCGCGAAATTCCCTGCCACTTTACAGCGTCTGATCCCCCGACAACTTTATCCTCGAAAGACGATCCTCCGGCAGTTTACGTCAATCCAATCTCCCGTACAAATCGACTGTTCGATCCTCTTCAACTATCCCCTTCGGAATGTTAACTACGAACACACGTTTCCTTTTGGCGAACGAACGGTCCGTTCGTGCGACGCACCCTCGTCGATCAGCTACGGGGCCGTTAGCTCGATTATTAGATTTATTATGGAATAGCTTCGGCTTCCTCTCAGCAAAGTTCGACTCGCTTCTTAGGTGAAAGCGAACAGGTAATTGTTCAAAGGCGATATAGGTAAGTTTGTCGTGTATATAGTGGATCGCGAGCTCTCGTAAACACGGACGAAGTGCAGGCAGAAGCCTTCTACGAGACTCGTTCTCGTGGCGTGGATCGAAAAGCGATCATCGATGCCACGCTCGAGGTTCGTAAGTAGGCAGAGCGGTCAGCGACAGACTTGGGTGCGCTGTGGCGAGAGGCTTGGGTGCCACGGACAGGCTCGGGTGCTCCCGTCTTGGCTCCGGTTTTCCTTTGCACACGGGTCACTGGTCCCCCAGGATTTCGGTATGCGTAGCTCGCGCTCCACTCCAAACGAGTTCCACGGCCAGCTCGCTTCAAGGAGTGATCTACGCGCCACTTTTTGGCGAGCGATGAAATCCTCGTTAAGATCGATGTGCGCGATTATCCGATTCTTGGCCGTCCCTGGCCGATCGAATTCTTCGATGGCGATCCACTGTGCATCGGTAATTTCGAGCTTTTTACCGAACTCAACGGATCGTTCGACCTTCTATAGTTGGATCGGAGCAAGAATGATTCTACGCTATAGAACGCACGTAGAGTTTGTCACGAAGATCGATGGATTGACATTCTACCGTCGAACGATCTTCTTTCGAAGCGAGAACGGGTCCGCGAATGATTTCTCCACCGTAAATTGTTTACGAGAATCGTTCGATAATTTGCATGGCCGTCCTCGGTTTAGATCGTGCGATATCTTTCGATAGAGACGAGAGGAGAGAATCTATCGATACCCGTCTCTTTTCTTATTTTCCACGACGCTGATGATTCACGGATCGAGGGGTGAGTCCTGCGCGTGAAACCTTCTCGCCGGTCGAATCTCTCTGGATCTCACGGAACTACTACGAACGACGCTGCGCTATACCTTGTCGCGAACAATCTTCTTTACGATAAATCAAACTCTCCGCGAGTATTCTCCGATAATTTCTCAATAAGCGAAAGATTCGACGAATTCGAAGAATCTATCGATCGCACACAACTTGGCAGAGTTCGAAGGATCTATCGATGGCCCACAGATTCTTTACGCTATCTTGCCTCTTCCTACACGACGTAGTCAAGGATTTTCCACGATGTGCAAAGATTCAAGGAAATTTCCTCGAATCTGTCTTCGTAGACGAAAGGATCAAGTGGACTCGGAGGAATACAGACGAGAAGACTTGTCTGGTTCACGGACAACAGTGCGTGATCTTTACGCAGACACGACGGCCTTTGGAGATCGACGACGATTCGCCCAGCGGGAGGGCAATTGCGTCAGTGCGACGAGGTGCGAGGAAGCCGGTGCATCCGACCGGTGCGTGTACGGAGGTCCAAGGGTACGCGCTCGCCGCTGTTGTTTTACTCGCGCCTCTCGAACGCTGCGAAAAGAGGATCCGCCAGAGGAGCGAGAGGGAAGGCGGCGCGCACGTGCAGTGTCGGAAAGGCCACGCTCTTTTCTTTCTTATCCCGAAAATCGATCGTTAAGACACGCTGCATCGGATGACAGACACCGGCGAACACGCGTGCACTACTGACCATCGGACAGACGCTGTATAAACACACTCGTCTCGAGCTTGTACGCGATACTTTCCGCGCGTGCTTTCCTTTATTTCTTCCCTTTACCTTCTCACTTTTTACGTTCCGTATCTTTCTAATTCTTACAAAGTTTCCTATACCGACGATTTATAACGACACACGCTGCACGTGCGATACACGGTACCTTTCGCTTCTGGATTCAGCCTTCCGGATCTTTTTATCTTTGACTCTTCCCTATTTTTCCTTTTAAATAACGATCTCTAACGAACACGCGCTACGCGTTCACGAGCGATAACGCAATTCCTCTCGATTCTCGATTAATTTTACGAAAATCCTTAACTTCGTTTGTTCTTCTTCCTCTTACAGCGCTTTGCTGCACGTTGCCTTTAATTTCCAATGCGCGCCAATTCAACGCCTCGCGACTTTCGGTTTACTCTATTAAAATCTTCCTTCTGTTATTCCTTCTTTCTCATTTTTCCCTCTCTTTTATTATATCCTCTCGTATACGCTTCCGTTTACGATTTTTAACCAACACACGCTACATGTCCATGTGTGGTAACGTAGTTGTTCTGGAAACGCGGATGGCAATCGCCGGGATTGGAATGCGATTCGCGGGTGCAGTCGGTATTAATCGCAACACTCGCCAACCACCACGATATACTCGAGAAGACTGGAACTTGAGTCTCTCTCGGTAGGTGAGGCCCCCCTTCTTTCTCTCTTGTACGCTTTCAGTGTTGTACCCAGTGTCTGGTGGCCACCGGTGTGTCCCTCGTGAGCGTGCCACGCGAGCCAGCCTATAGAGGGGGTTCCCCGGCGTGAAAATCGATGGGGGTTCGTTTTCAGTTTTATTTGTCCCGTGCGTGGTTCTTGTTATGGTAAAACGTACAGGGATGGAGGATGTTTGAAAAAAATCTGGTTATCGAGAGGTAACCGTATGAATTCGATCGTATCGCGCGGAAGAAGGGTCGACTGGCGGATGATTTATGCGGCGAGATCGAAACGCGAGGGAAATTTGAAATGGCGCGAACAGTTGGTCTCGATGTTTATGGAATATGAAGAACCGGGAACGAAATATCCAGCGACCAGATAATCGGAAGAACACGTTTCCTTCGGATTTCTCCTTCACAGAGATCCTTGTTAAGAATTAATTTATACGCTGAACTAGATGTTTCGACCGGAGAATGTTGAAGAGCGGATACGTTCTTTGTGGATCAGGAGGAAGTTCGCGCGTTTCCGCGTTACGATTTGTTTCTTCGTTGCTTCGAACGATCGCAGTAACGGAAGGGTTGTAAAATTACTCGAAACAATTTTCGCCGCAGCAATTGTATCGTTGAATGCGAGCTAAAGATCGGTAATTAAACGGATACAAATTCCCGTTTGATTAAACGAAGCAGGACGCGTCGAACGTTAACTTCCTTTTACAATAATTTCTCTCTTATGTATTCAAATGATATTTTCCGCCGCGAGTCGAACTCCTCGTAATCCCTTTGGAACGAAACAACGAAAATCTATCCGCCAAGGGAGTCAAAAGTTTCGATGCTTGCTACAGCCCTGCGATCCGAGTATCTCTCTCTTTTCTCTCTTTTACTCCGTCTCTCTGCAGTGCACTCCACGTTACTCTCTATATCGCTCCTTGTCGCTCCAGAGAATCGCTCTCTGTTCGCTAACTTCTACAGCTATCCTTGTCTCCTGCACGCTGCTTTCCATGTCGCTGTCCTTCTCCGATGCACTTAGACGGCGCTCGGCTCGGCTCGGTTCGTAAATTCTCGGCACGATTACGAGATGGCAGAGCCGAGTAGAGGAGGGAAGATTGCGTGGAGCGAGAGAACGCGCTTATCGGGTGAGTCGGATAAAGACGGTAGCGCCATGAAAGACACGGAGCGAGTGAGTAAGCGTACGAGAAAGAATGCGGAGTGAGTAAATGTACGCTAGGTGACGTTGGCGCGAGCGAGACGAGCGACACGAGAGAAAGTGAGCAAGTGAATGGGCGCGAGAGCCGCGTACGAAAAATAAGGAAGAAGAAGGAAGATGCACGTACAGTGGATGAGCGAGGGAGAAGAACGCAGATAGGAGAAAGAATCGGAGCAAAGAGTTGGAAAGGAAGGTAGCGTAGTGGTAAAAGTACTTTAACGTGGAGAGAAAGGGACAAATAGGAAGAGAAAAGGGAGTAGGGCAAAGTGAGACGGATGACATATGGAGGGGAAGAGAGAATAGGAGCGCGTTAAAGAGTAACGAAAGAGGAACACGAGGCAGAAGGAAATAAAGAGAGGTAGCCGCAGAGAGGCGGCGAGAGCACAGAGAGACGGAATACTTAAAACGCAGCCACACCCGTGGTTAGTGGGCAAATTTTTCTGTTTACGTCCATGGGAGACCAGAAACCGTGAAGCGCGAACTCGCAATCGCACGTGGGCTCCGCGACGACGTTTTGCAAAAGTATCTCGACGAGTGTAGACGGAATACGAAACGTAGCGCGAAAATGTTAAAGGTAGAATGACTACGAAAGAGAACGTTTCCACTCGGTGAGATGCCAGCGGCGAGAATTGGACAAGTTGCAAAGGGAAATGCTAAAAAATTGAGCAGACTCTGGTGATTCTTATATCGGAGTAAAACAAGAGAAACGAAGGACGATGAAACTCACGATGCAATGGATGTTGGGCGTAGAGTCTCGGTTGAACGAGACCACCTGAATATATGATATTCTTCGTTTTATAACGATATGGGAAATATTTCAAGTATTAAAATGAATAACATTTGTGTAATTACGATAAAATTTAGAAATTACGATTACCGCCAAATCTCAAAAATAATGGAAATTATATAATTATTTACCTAACTACGTGATCGAAGAACTTCAACTTGAACAAATACCTCGTTACTATAATGCATCTCTCTATATGAAAACTGGCACAAAAGTTAAAACGTATTTTTAAACGATACGATATTCCTTAAAATTTACATAGAAGTAATCGGAAGTCCCCTTTGTTCTCTTAGCGTCGATTATTCGAAGAAAGTAAGCAAACCTAGATCGTCGAAGTGCATCCAAGGCAAACGAATGGAAGATGCAGGCGTTAAACTAACGCAGTGAAAATTTGCTTTTTCTTCTCACACTGATTGAATTTCATCAAAAGTAGATTATCTAATACATTCGCCGCAATAATATGTCCCGACGTACCTACACCACGAGGGAACGAGGTTACACGATTAATGAGAATTTCCGTGGTTCGAGGGACACAAAGAGAGAAAACTGCGACCGTAACCCTGGTACAGAACGATTTATGAGCCTGTCCCGCGTATGTGTGATATACACTGTGATCGCGAAGTTGCAAAATCTGTCTCGTATTGCAAGCCATATTTGCGTCCTACGGATGTTTCGTATCAATTCTCTGTACCACCGTATGACCAGAAGCTTGTACGTTCGTTCGTCTATGTTTTTTTTAAATATCATTTTATATCTTCGTTATCGCGAGATCTACCGTTGCTACGTTGTCGTGCGATGCATTTATAATAATTATCAGTTGTTGGTTCTTCCATTAAAAGTGAAAAATTGTAATTAATCGCGGACAATTTCTCTGCGAAAGGAGCAGAGGAAAACTGGGTTGCAGAGGATTCAGGTTACTAGTTGTTCTTCTATTTTTTTCATACATGCTACGTATAATGCTGGATGAGATAATTATGTTATACAGTGGATTATATAGCGGATAATATTACGTAGATGTATATACACTTATACTTGGAGATACTTGCAGTTCGAGGATGTTGTTTCAAATATTTACGAAATACGAATTAACATTGAAAATAGCAGATTGCAACGTAGTCGGTTATTCCGTGCAATCTACATGTCGGTTCGTGCTTCCAATCTTCCTTTCGTAAAATTGGGTAAAAATGAACAACTACCTGGTGATAATTACCAGTAAATAATCAATGATGTGTCTTTCTTCGTGTCCTACGACGTTTGTCATCCTCTTACACGGTTTCGTAAGAAAAGTTTCCTAACAAAAATTCGGCACTCGGTAAATTCAACCCAACGTAAGAAAGAAATTGATACGCATAAATTTCATCGACGACGATATAATTTCAGAAAATTGACCGTTGTTAACTATACGCTCGCTGTAAGCGAATCAATAATTCGATAATAACCGAAGCTCTAAATATCTGAAATCACCAGCACTAGTATACGAAAGGATGATCTTCGAACGATCATCCATGTAAACGAAATGAAACGTTCAATAAAAATCGTATATATTTTTCGTACACCCGGTACACGTACGAAGTCTCCGCAGATATCGTGCCACGATCGATTTCTATCTCGGCAGCTTCTTCGCGTAAAACGAATTCGGTATGGCCATGATATTGAAAACAAGAGAAAAGAGAAAAGAGAAATAGGAAAGAAATAAACGTGACTTGTGTCTTAGTCCAGTTGTTATACCTTATCATCGTATCATAAAACTACATCGTATTGTTACGACGTTAAACTTTGTTAAAAAGACGATATTCCTTTTATAAATATAAAATTTAATCGATATTTAAATTTAGCACAGGGGAAAAAGATAGAAGGTTGTGCGAGATATTTCTAATAATTTTCTCATTAAATCTTGTCGACTTACCAACTGCAAAACAAATTGAATAGGTCCAGGAAGAATAAAGAAATTGGCGCGAAAAATACCAAAGTACACGATCGATCGTGTATTACAATGGAAATGCCACCTAATTGCTACAAGCCAGACGATCGGTTGATGACTGGATCTACGAGGTGATTTTCAGCGGCGATTTATTATGGACGCGCGATGAAGTCCACGGATGAAATTACAAATGCTGAATTATGATTACAATAACAGAGATTTATGATCGTCGTCGGTGCGTTCCAAAACACAGCCACGTGAATTTATCGCGCAGCGAGAGTTACGAGTGCTGCATTTGCAATGTAGATCTTATGTGAAATTAAGGCGAACCAACCGGGCCGGAAGCCGTTTAAATAAATCAAGTATAGTCGTTCGTTCGACACGAAATTCGCTGCTTTTCTATTTCGTTTTGCGTGTGATTACAAGTGATCAAATTGACGAACAAACATCGAAGAATAACGAATAAAGTGGGAGATATTATTGTACGAGGTTCGAGATTAAAAATGTTGACGGTGCGTGGAGATTTTCTTACCTTGAACGAGGCAGGAACATCGAGCCATCGATGAACACAGAACCGGACAGTAGTATGTACCAGCTCGTGGCCAATTCGCCGGTACTGAAAACGATTCGAATTGTGATTTATTTGACTCGCCGGCTACCATTAGAATTTATTTTAATTAAACGTGGATTTAAGTCGTACATGAGCGATCGCGATAGTTTGGATCAGATTTAAGGTGGTAAATTATTTAAATGTGTTTTATATTCTATACTTTACACGATAAATACGGTTATAGTACGATTATAGCGTAATACGATTAGTGTGTAAGATATAGAGTAAAATTAAATAATCTACCCTAAACATACTAAAGAATAGCTAAAATTATTTGTAATTATGCGTGCCGTATATATGTCTTCATCTAAATGAAATTTATCGCAAATTGCGTAGGAATAGAAGTTGAAAAAAGTCGTATACGAATCTATTTCGATGTTGAAAATACGCGTAAAGTTTGAGCGTATTAAGCGATCGAGAAGTGGAAAAAGTTTTTTTTTTTTTTTGCGATAACGAGGCAATAGTCGTCGTCAATTAATCGCGAAATTCTCGTTTTTCTAAGTGACTGCACGCACCGGAAATTCGCGACTCAGAAAATAGCAAGTAGCTAACTTTGCAAATGCAAAAACTGGACTCGTTATTCGTAATCATAAAATACGTCGTTATTCGTGGTAAATGCATTCCTCGCGTTCGTAAGTATATGGATGAAGGTATGCGATATTATATATCAATAAAATGTTTATGGCATACAATAATAATTAACTTATCTAAACGACAAATTTATTCTTAGAACCTGTTTTCAATGATCTTTTTATACCGAAATAGGTTAGATTTAAGCAAAACAAGAAACCTATTACCATTTATAAATTGCGGAAATATCAAATGTACGCTACCGCCATCTTGACAGTCAAGTAAACGAATTTTCTTATGCAACACGAACCGTACAACTTCCCAAAATTATACGTGTATTTATAGGGACAGTAATTTGCTGAATAAATATTCAAAGAATTGTACTATGACTAACCGAGTTAAGAATTAAATATATAATTTGCATGTACTTTTGTCGTTATGTTGAAATGAAATATGATAGAGCAATCAATACGATGGATTCGTAAGATATCCGCGTTTCGCAGTATTGTTAATACCAGTGTTTTATATTTTGTAACTTTATCTTGGTACAAATTCAAGATCTAAGTGAGACGCTCGTTCTACTTACTTGAAAATCTTGTTGCATTATATTCTTTTCCCTCCAAGGTAAAATATGTTTCCCTTTCACTAACGAACACGTCCACCTCGTTCATTAAAACCGCGGGAAATGACTAAACGTAGCAATATCTAGTGACATCTCTGATCTGTTTCTACGGTACTCTAGTTTACTACCAGAGGTAAGAGAGAAACACGTCGATAAAACAGTATCGAACATGTATGTATAAAAAGCTGTCGATAAAGAAATTTTCTACTACATTTTTATCACCACATATGCGTATGTACTTCAGGTAACGTAGAGAACTTTTTCACGACAAAAGTACAAAATAATTCCGCGAGATCGGTACGAGCGCCAGTTCAAAAAATTATTATTACTGTCACACGTAGGTATGTACTGAATTCGAAAATAGTCTCGATGTGAAACGTAACGACATATAGAATGAAAAATAACTTACTAATAGAGTACGTGATTCGCATGGTGTCGTTCGTATCGTACAATTTTGCAAAGCCCACGGAGAATGGAATCTCTGCACGGCCGTAACGCTTCCAGACCCAGCAGACCATAGTATATGATCTGCAGATCCTAAAATAGAAAAAATAGCAATATGTAAAGTACAAGACACAAATAGAATTGTGTTATATACGAAGATATAAATGACAACTTTATTTAACAGAAGGTAATTACGATAAATCCTTATTAAACGAGTTGATCCTATATAAAAAATATCAACATGTAAAACACTTATACAACTGTAAAACATTTGAGCAGAAATATGAATTGTCCAATCTTTTTCCTCGACTGTTTTATCACGTGTAGCGAATTTTGTGAACTAAGACGTAAATACTACGTATCAAGAGAAGAAAAATACGCTGTACATAATAAAACGATTCTAAAAAGGTTTATAAATCGATATTTCCAAACTTTTTATAATCTCAACCTTTTAAATGCTTACAGCACAGCGAAACGACGAACGCAGGGAAACCTCTGAACAGATTGAAACATCATATTTATTCGAACAATGTTTGCAGTACAAACTCGAAGCATTTCACAGTCAGTAGCTGCGAAAGAGCTTCTTCCAAGCTGGATCGCCGTGTTTATAAAGTTCTCGCGCAAGCGTACTCGTCAGAAGTGTAGCAGCATTCGAATTTACAGCTCGTGATCAAGCTATCGGTGGTAGGAGCGAGGCAATTTACAAACTCGAACGAGGCGCGCGCCAACGCAATTGCCTCTAATGCGACCCTAATGTGCCCTCTGATCGTATACTATGATCTCTATGCTATCGTTATCCAAATTGATCATCCGAACAGTGCTTATTAACCGCGTTGACACGACGGAGCAAATTCAATAAAATGGTCTTTTTTTCCTCAACGTTCTTCTCTTCCTTTCTCTCCTTTATTTTTTATTTTTTTTTTTTATATATATATACTAAATGTCGATCAAATATAGTTATTTGTTTTTCTTCTTTCTTTGTATGCTTCTGTAGATAATTATTTACACTGGCAACGTCGAGATCAAAATTATTTTATGTCATCAAAATTATTTGATGTACATAGATTGATTATATTTATTTATTTTTTTTCAAATTATCTTTGTTTATAAATGTACAACGGAGATATTTTTATTCAAACTAGAAAAGAATTGGAAAAATATAAATTGCCTATGATTTTTTGCGCTAGAACTTTAAAAAAAAAGCAGTGCAAGACGGAATATCATTGCTCCGATAGAAAATATAAATTTTGCAAAACGCTTGGAAAAACTTGTACCGTGTATTCGACCATTTTGAAGGTAAAGTAATCACGAATTCTCTCTCTAGCTTCGTGTACAAGGTGCCATATGCAAGTGGAATTAATTTTATACAGCGGTATGTTTGAAAGACCAGTGGCATGATTTTTTCTATGGAAACCTGTACTTTCAGGTTCTTATCGTATGCTAACATCAGTGAAATTCTACGTAGGATATATTTGGATTAATTAAACAACTCTATTTTTCTATAGACACTGGAACGTGTAAAGATACTCGCGCACTTGTATCGCATAAAACATTTTGAAATTTCCTAGGAATTATCACGAGACACGACAGCCATCGTTATATTGATAAAAATTGAAAACAACTCTAAAATGTATACAGAAATTACAAAAAATTTATTACAAACATAATTTAGCAAGAAGTTAGTATACAGAATAAAAAATCATCTTAAACTGTACAATAAGCGTTCCTATAGTTTCACTAAATATTCAACTTTGTTAATATGATCGTTGATATTTTATAACTTCTATATATTTTTTCAGACGCGTACCAAACTTCATGCGTGTAATCACGATGATCCGGTGTCGTAAGAGCGCTAATGAATTTCAAACTATTTCGCGCACTTTTATCACATAAAACATTTTGAAATTTCCTAAACATTATCACGAGACACGACTGCCATCGTTATATTGATAAAAATTGAAAACGACTCTAAAATGTATACAGAAATTACAAAAAATTTATTACAAACATAATTTAGCAAGAAGTTAGTATACAGAATAAAAAATCATCTTAAACTGTACAATAAGCGTTCCTATAGTTTCGCTAAATATTCAACTTTGTAAATATGATCGTTAATATTTTATAACTGCTATATATTTTTTCAGACGCGTACCAAACTTCATGCGTGTAATCACGATGATCCGGTGTCGTAAGAGCGCTAATGAATTTCAAACTATTTCGCGCACTTTTATCACATAAAACATTTTGAAATTTCCTAAACATTATCACGAGACACGACTGCCATCGTTATATTGATAAAAATTGAAAACAGCTCTAAAATGTATACAGAAATTACAAAAAATTTATTACAAACATAATTTAGCAAGAAGTTAGTATACAGAATAAAAAATCATCTTAAATTGTACAATAAGCGTTCCTATAGTTTCACTGAATATTCAGCTTTGTTGATATGATCGTTGATATTTTATAACTTCTATATATATTTTCAGACGCGTACCAAACTTCATGCGTGCAATCACGATGATCCAGTGTCGTAAGAGCGCTAATGAAATTTCCTAAACATTATCACGAGACACGACAGCCATCGTTATATTGATAAAAATTGAAAACAACTCTAAAATGTATACAGAAATTACAAAAAAGTTATTACAAACATAATTTAGCAAGAAGTTAGTATACAGAATAAAAAATCATCTTAAACTGTACAATAAGCGTTCCTATAGTTTCGCTAAATATTCAACTTTGTTAATATGATCGTTGATATTTTATAACTTCTATATATATTTTCAGACGCGTACCAAACTTCATGCGTGCAATCACGATGATCCAGTGTCGTAAGAGCGCTAATGAAATTTCCTAAACATTATCACGAGACACGACAACCATCGTTATATTGATAAAAATTGAAAACAACTCTAAAATGTATACAGAAATTACAAAAAATTTATTACAAACATAATTTAGCAAGAAGTTAGTATACAGAATAAAAAATCATCTTAAACTGTACAATAAGCGTTCCCATAGTTTCACTGAATATTCAGCTTTGTTAATATGATCGTTAATGTTTTATAATTTCTATATATATTTTCAGACGCGTACCAAACTTCATGCGTGCAATCACGATGACCCAGTGTCGTAACAGCGCTAATGAAATTTCAAACTATTTCGCGCAACACGCATAATATAATCACGAAAGATATGCACAAGCGTCCGAACGCCAATATTCCATTCCACAACAGGTTTCGCTTCGTGTCTTTCCATTTTTCCCTGCGTTTCCTCCAAATCTAACCGTTTGCTAAATCTAACCGAACATGCTAATGCAAGCGTGTCGCTGTTTGTCTCAATTGCACGTGGCACAGTGTGCGACGACAAGTTCTATGAAAAGGGCAGATTTCAGGCGATTTTCTATTCGCGCAATACGTTTCCCACGAGCTGCATTCAACGGGGCGTAATTAAAGTCGGTCGAAAAGTTAATATAGTCGAATGTACTTCCGGTGAGGGCGTAATAGCCGAGCGTATTGTGGGGCCCGTGTATTGTTCTGAGAAACACGCGACGAAAAGGAAAAATAAATTGCAAGCGGCTTATATTCCGTGTCCTTGAAATTATCAGAAAAGTAACACTCGCGAAATGTAAAGATCGAGTACAGAAAGGATCCTCTTGTTCGAAAATTGAACATGCAAGGGGACGAAGCGTGTATCGACGAAGCAAGGGATCGAAAAGGAGCAAGGATTCAATTTCCACGCTTGATTTACCGATGAGACGAGCGGAGCAGACTGGTCGATCGACTTTCCATGAGCAAGAGCCGAGAAACTTTCATCGATGTGACTTTCAAATTGAAACAACGAAGGTGAATTAGCGACTTGGCTTCTTTTATACATATTTAACCAAAAGGAAAATATTTACTCCATTTTTCTATAAATAGTACGCATATCTTTCGGCAAAGACGATACACGTGTCTCCGCGTTCTTCGAACAATTATTGTAATAACCTTCTAAATGTATACATCGGTATAGGACGAGTTTATTACTCCAACCGATAGTATTAACACTAAACCTACCGACACTTTTTGTATACTTATTGACCGCTCGCTATAGGCAGGACAGACTACAAATTTTTCGTAGAAAAAAAAAAAAGGAAACTAGAAATAAATACCGAAGGATATATTGTATGCATATTTTACGAAAAGTCGTAGATTAGGAAGCGATATGATAACGTTTAAATACGGTGAAATTTGTGTAGCAATTTGCAAGCGGTCAATTTGTGATAGGTTTAGTGTTAATAAATCGACGAACGACGAGTCGTAGATCGTAGATTTCTCTGTTATAATTTCACGATTGTACATCGAATAAGATAATGGAATAATAATACGTAATTCGTAAAACTTGAAACATATTCTATAATGGTAATTTGTTCGACGACATATAACGTACAATGTACTGCGAAATGATATCCATATGCAAACTGCAATTGCTACGGCAAAAAGAAAAAGAAAGGAGAAGACTGTACGAATTTTTCAAACAACCGTACAATTTTTTACGCGTGTATAATTCTACTAACAATATTCCGTAGTTGATTTGTGAAAGAGGGCGGTGGTCGTTACGATGATTAGAGCCGCCACGTGTATTATAACGTGCACCGACTTTCGCGATAATCGATGTTACGTGATTAAGGCCGCGTGGCGTCTTATCAGGGCCGAGAAGGTTGCATCCTCTTCTACGAACGCAATTTAACGAACGAGCAATTTAGACAACTTCTCAGATCGTTAGTTTCAGATCATCCCCTCGGTGAACTGGGAATATTCCAAGGTTCTGCTTGCAAACTTCAAACAATCTTCCGCGATATCGATCGTAGTACGATTACTCGTTGTTTACGATGTATCACGAATGAAAGTTGCGGAAGAATTTTAACTTACCGATGTTTGATAAATTTAGGAAGAATTTCTCCATATTAATTCGTATTGCTGTAGCATTTGATAACGATTGTTTGACACGATCGTGTGACAGAGTTCAGTAAGAGTTCTCTTTCTGATATTAGCGTATAGTTTAGTAAGAATTCCGCGATATTAGTGCGGAATTTAACTCTTAACTGGACTTCGAGAGCAGAATTTTGAATTTTTCTTTGATCATTACGTTACACAGCGAAGAATCTTACAAGTTGCAGCATTTGAGTAAAAGATATAAAGAATCGGTGATATGACATTAAAATACCCCATTAAATGGCCTGCGTAATATATTTTTATGTATATATATGCTATAAATAATTGTAATTGAGCAGATAGAATCATATTCGTATGAGAGAAAACTTAAAAGCAGTTTGGTAATTTCAATTTTTAAAAAATAAAATTGTCACGCACCGAATGAGATACGGATTGAATCTGAAGCTCTTAATGTCTCATTTTGACATATTAATGTAGGGATTGAGAAACATTCTATGGTATTGATATACAGTTTAATACAAAGTATGCAATATAAACTACAAATCAATGCAGAGTTTAATTCTACGAAGCTGATAATATGGTGGCGCTTACCCTGTTTACGTTTAAGGTATATACTTTAAATAGAGAGCTTAATTAATTTCCCAGTGAACAAAGCTCTCACGTTTTTGTAATTGTTTTACGATCTTACTCTTGGCAAATAAACCGTCTGTTTCCCGTTGAGACATAAAAGCGTATAACTTTGTTGTACGATGTTACAATCGATACAAACTCTCGTGGGATTTTACGCTGAACGTTGTTACGTCACTTTTGTTGCTCAACTTGGATAGGATACACCGCCGAAGCGTTTAACTATGGCAGCGTAATTGGACGGAGTTCGTGCTAATTGTATCGCAAACGAGTATGCGACTTAATGCGTTTTCATAAAACGATCGTTTAGAACCTTGTCGACTCATCTATCGTCAAGTAGATAAGAATCTCGTGGTAAGTAGTTCTATTTCGAAATTGAAAGATGTGAAATTGAAAGTTAGAAAATTAAAATTCGAAATAGAGTCTCGTACATGAAACTCGACGACTGAAATTTGAAATTTTTATTCCGTAGAACTTCGACCCTAATATTTTACACTTGAATAACACCGGCTGGCCGACAAGTTAGCCGTTTTGCTTTCTACGTACATATGTTGTGATAACATCACGTCTAATCCCTAATCGAACTCATCCGTCTGCTCCAATGCATGTTTAATCCCAACTTGCAAACTTCGTGGCGCCGTTTCGTCTGGATTGTTTGCAACGCCAGCCGCAATCATCGTTAATAGTTCAATGGAATATAGCCAAACTGGTGGATCGTTTAGAGTTTAGACGAAACGAAATGGAAGCGAATGCTTGTTTGATTTTTAGCTTCGAAGCGTGCTCGGTGCACCGATCGCTTCGATCCATTTGCAATAGCACTTATTGCTAGTATCTATTAATATTCACTACCGCAGAAATAAACGAATTACCTTCCGAACATTGGTTTGAACATATTTTAAACGCGCATTGATCGACGAACAAGAATTATTGACGTACCACGTAATGATTTACGATACGAGTTTGACCATTTACGATATGAAAATCTTCCGATAAAACGTCTGTATCAATAAGATTCTTATCGTTGGTGTAGTTTTGTGAACAGCCTTTTGGCCTACTCGATCAGCATACTTTACTTGAACTCAAGTGGCTTGAGTAATGAGAAGAAGCGTAGAAACCTGAAAAGATATTTCAAGTGAAATAAACTACGGTTTCACGCTGTAAACGCATTACCTTGAACTCGGATAACTTGACTAATCCAAACGAAGCTAGAACTCGTTCGTACACGAGGAAGATGGTATATTCCAGCGCGAAAAGTCTCGTTACAACATCACATAAATGTCGACATGTACCATAACATCAGCAACGCGTTGAAAAAGTAAAACATCCAAAAATTTACGAAAAAATCCAATCACGAGAAAGGTTCCATCCGAAGCAACAAATTACTCGAAGATTTTCTGCGGCTCTTCGAAGACCTTCCCGTCGAATCAATTCTTATTGCAAGAATAGCGATATCGATTCTGTTTTGTATTGTAAAAGCAAGATTGCAGAACGCTGGACTATCGAACGTAATGCCCGTCGATTTATGTAATCCCCGAAATTACCGTTCCAAAAATATCATAAAATCGGCTTTCCTAATGTATCGTAACGGCTGCGCTGGCCATGGTACCAGTAGAGATAAGGGACCCCATAGAGGGCTTGTACGTTATCGTTTTTGCTGCAACCTAAGGCAAGATAAATGCGTAGTTCAGGAAAATCCTAAAGCAAACTCGCCGGTTTGGGGCGGCTGGACGAGTCAAAATGCAAGACAATGGGAGAAAATGTGCTGCACAGACACTTTTTCTTACGAGACTATCGCGCTGTTTCTTGGTAGACAGATAATCGGACGGAAACAGGTGACCACGAATAAAGAAGCTGCTCTTAAAAGCTCCTATCGCGTTTAACTTCCCCTCGAGCCGAAGATTTACATCGTTTGAATTTAAAACAAAGCTGCTCTCCTTTCGTTTCTACTTCCTTTCCGCTCAGTGTATCGCGTCAAGTCTGAAGGGAGAGATAGTTTTAGCTGAATTATAACGAGCTACGTTCAGGAGTAGATCAATGGGAATTAGATGATAAAATAGGGATGGAAAATTCGCTGATCCCGATCTTAACATTGGGACAGAGATACTCGATGTTCTTTTAACGTAAAAAAACGTCAGTCCAGTAAATTTACAGTTTGCTTGAAATTTTTGTATTTGTGGCAGACAGATTGCAGACGTTCGTACAAATTTTTATGATAATAATTAAGAAGTGTAGCTATTTACTTTCATTATATCACGTGGATTCTAAACATCTACGTAGAATACAATTACACGTAGTCGCGACCGTGTTAATAATCGATAATCAAATATATTACTTGCAATGAATGGAAACATTCAAAGAAATTCGAGCATCTACTTATTCTCAACCACTGAAATCGTGTTACGAAAGAAAATTCTCATTTTCTTTATCTTTGTTCGCTCGTTGCTTGATTAATTCCACGAGCTTTCCAGATAACAAATTACAACTAAATATCCAACGATTACCGTTATCAAAACTCATCTCAAATATACGAGGAACTTTACGCGAAACCAGGAATGCAATTTACTCTTTTAATCAATCAAAAAACGCGCGATCCGCCGATTGTTTCGAGCTGAGCGTGATATCGATCGCGCCACGAGCAACATGGCAAATATTTCGAATTTTCAAAGTTCGCTCTGTCGAAAATCGCGAACGTGACAGATTTGGACGCTTCATTGATATCGCTACATCGAATCACTGAATTGCAGATTAACTGTAAATCAAATGGATTGAATTACGTGTAACTTCTGAGTATTTTGTTTTAATTTGGACCCTGTGCTCTGTGCGTTAACTACTATCGCGCGTGAGATATACAGGTGTTATGTTCTATCTGCGCATATCATCGCACAATGGAATACCTCGTGAGAAAAAGAAGGTATCAGACAAACGTTATAAAAGTTGTTTAACGCAGACAAGGCATAGTACAGTACTTTTCGCATTCTTCCGAGGCATACAGTTTCAAAAATATATGTCAGAAACTTTGTATTCGAAGTTCCAAAGTTGAAATTACCAATAACTAAAGTGCATACATAGCTTGCAGCAAAGAAATCAATCACGAAAGTGTCACGAAAGAAGAGAAATAAACTTTTATCCATACATCTTCTCTTAAATTACTCAAATCTCTAAAAACGTATCGTTGAAAACCTATAAAATTTCCGGGAAAAATTTCGTCTTGGTCGTTTTGACCACTTTGGTAGTTTTCGCGTTAACAGCTGAATTTCACTCGAAATCGTGAATATAAATATCGGTAACCGAGAAGACACGAAATCATTTTTCAACGTTGTTTTCTCCAAAGCATTTCCATTTATCTTCCGTGTGAATTTCGTAAATGTTACCAACACGTGATTAAATACCCACAGAAAACACTCGTAAAGAGAAAATATTCCGAGGCGACTCGACAAACGTACGCCTCTCTAAAATTCTACTTTTTTCTTTCTCTTCAAATTTGTACATGTCGTAGAAACACGGACAGAAATAATTGTACAAGTAGAAAATGCCTAAGTCCTTTAAGTACAAACGTTCTCGAGAAACGCGTCTAATAGGAGAAACTCCCTTAAACGCAGGAAAATAATAAGAGCGTGACGAGTGTCAGGTGGAAGTTTCTCGGCCTGGCAAAGGGTAAATACCTTTGTAAACCACGAAAACTTGCGAATCGAGGTTTTGTACGGCGCCTGTCGGTCTCCGAGGCGGTTTCGACCACGTTTCGCCTCTCGATCCGTTGGCTCGCTCTTTTTTTGCTCGCCTTTCGTACGAAAAGTGGAGCGAACACTGGACGACCTTCACGTACGGATCGTATGGACCCACGTTGCGAGACGTCTCGTAAGATTTTAAAAGGGGTTGCTCGTGTAGCCGCGTAAATATCAATTATTTCAACCCTCCGGGAGCGTCGTAACGGCGAAACAAAATTTCTATCTATTATGGAACGGAGCAGTTCCCTGTATGAAGATGGATTAGGGCTGCTCCATCTGACCAACGAGGTGTTTTTTTTTTTTGTGTATTTGTTTTTTATTCGTTCGAAACTGTAGACACGTACTACGTGTCCTGGACACGATCGGCCTCCTATCGATCCCATAGCTTCGTTCGATATTAATCGGAAAATGAGTCAAGTTGAAAGTGGTTTTTGCTACTGAAAAAGTTGCTTCGTGATATGGCGAGCGTGATGCGAGCGCTCGAACCTGTTTTCAAAAGGAAAGCCAAGGGACGAGTTTGACTTGAATTTCTCGATCGATCGGAAAATTATTTAACGATGAAATTTGAAATGTCATGGATATAAAATGGTGATAATCGTGAATAGTTCTACGGTGTTATACAACGCGCTATGTACATTTCGTAACATGTTCTTTCGCTAATATTTTCATTAAACGATGTCAAACGTGATAAACGAAAGCGAATTTATCGTTTCTACGTCATGAAATTTTGCATAATGTCTTATGTAAACGATTATTACGAAATTCTTTCTCCTGATCTTTCGATTGTATTCTACGCCTGTGTCGATATTACGTGTATTACGTGAAAATATGTGTCGATTCAGCGCATGAGATAACCTTCGAACGACGTAATATTTGGATAACAATTTGTATAAACAACAAATTATATGGATAACAATTGCATAAACAACAAATAATATACGTTCGACGGTACGGTCAAAAATTATGTCACACATCATATGACATCAGACGACATTGCAATTGTAGGATATTTATGATTTTGTTCTTTCGTAAGAGTACGTATTATGTTTTGCTGTTAACGCTACGAGATTACTAGACCCTAATTCAGAATTATGCGTTTAATCTCAGGGGTTTACCTCTGAATTTATCCGAGCGTATTTCGTTCGAAAGGTACACAGTGAACGTGTTATGGTAAGTAAATCGTCACACGGTAGATATAGATATAAAAACACCGAGAGAGTGGTTTTATTAAGAAACATGTACTTCCATTTCATAGATTAGAATTTTTGTAAGAGCAGTAGTATACTATGCAAATGCAAGTATACTACGCGCGGCTAAAGACGTGGATCTGTAGCGCTATCACGGAACAAATCGACAATCTGAATCGAGCAACGTTTAATTAAGTTCCATTTAAAAGGTGGGAAGGTCTGTCAAATTGCTCTAACGATCATTTAAATGCAGCACGGAAAACCGTTGAATTCCTTCGTTGAATTCGTAATAATTTATTTCAATTTCTTATAAACACCTGAAGATTATGTAAATGTACATCAAGTAATAGCAAGTAGTTACAATAAAGTAGTGATTATAACGAACTTCTCTAATTATCATATGCATCATATTACATGCGTGATACGAGTTTTTCGACAAATTACTGAAAAGCTTGAAGCTTTATCTGATACTATTGGAAAACTGGATGGAGAAAATTCTACGTACGTTGCCATTTAAGAAAGAACGATGGTCGAAGAACTGATGTTTTTACTTAAAAAAATATATGCTGGTGAAAAAGTTGTAGTTGTAGTTATAGCAAATTATCGTTTTCATGCGAACAGGAACAACTAAAGTAGCCACAGAAATGACGAACTTCGAAGTGATTTTCCTGCAATAAATTATCGAGAACGATACCCAAACCTAATTTCAAAGTATAAATGCGAGAAGTAGACATCATCAACGTACGTAACATGCTTCTGTATCTAAGATTTCCCGGTAGATAATGGACCTTAAAAAATACTAATAAAATATTTTCAAAGGTAAACCGAAAGGGCAAGTAACCTGGATATTATTCCAAACTCATCTTTACACTCGCTGTCGTGAATAAGCCTTTCGTTTCAGGAAAAATGTCGATCGTACGCTTGGCTCGTGGAATAATGCTAGAAAAAAAAAAAAAGAAAAAAAAAAGGGAGAAAACGTTCTCAGACGATCTGTGTACACGTTTCAACGCGAATGAATTGTTCTAGGGACAAAACACAGTACACTCGTTCTTTTAATCGCTCGTACGTCGTACACACGGTCGCTTCGGAATATTGCTCTTCAACTTTCTAAATATTTGTTACCAGCTACTGAACTCATATTCTCGTTTGTTTTTCCTCCCATGATCCGGTATAGCCACATACATATGCTTGAAATCGAACGTGCACGTACGAAAAACGAAATAAACGCGGACTAGTCTATCGAAATAAAAAACTTCAACGATCACGGAGAGAAAAAAAAAAATATACGTTTACACGTGTTTTGGTATTTGGACGAAGGTTCCTCGAATTTTATTGGATAATACTTTATCGGCTACCGTCGTAAATTTTAGACGATGTGTAATATTCAAATGATGGCTGTATTCCAAAAAAAAAAAAAAAAAAAAAATGTTATAGCGTAAATTTTATTTTATTATATGATTTAGATTTATGGCATCGGCAAAGATCTTTCAAGGGAATTTGATCCGGAAGGATACGATCCTTCTGCATTATAAAGTAAGAGCAAATGCGTCGAGGAAAATTCTTTACGTTTTATCGTATTTCCTGTGTTTGCTATATTTCCTATTTCCCTAACGTAATTTGTATATTAATGTGAAAAATCACGCGTACTAACAACGATTCTCGTCGTCGATGTTTCTTCGAACTCGAGTAAATTAAAGATGATCCCAAGTACATAATGAATTTTCAACAAAACTACAAACTCTTCTTTTCCTCCAAATTCTGAATACCTACCATAATAAAATCAACGATCGCGCAGCCCAGCACGGAGGCAAGACGAAACGACGCATTCACGGAAATAAAACGCGCGACAATGAAAACTCAGCTGATCCGCAACTCATCGTGGAACGTTGCACGCTTCTTTTTCTACGTGGACGCGATCGATGGCATTTACAACCGAACAGAACGAAGAAAGATAATAAAGTTGGACAGTTTTGTTAACGACAGACATCTGTGTATAATAGAGAGCACGCATCGAGAAGCGCGAAACGCTTCCATCGCGTCAATCGTTTCCGCAAGAATGAATTTTCAAAGACTCGTCGCCGCTGTTTCCGCGAATAAAACAAGTTGAATGCGATGAAAAAAGAAGTATATAAATATCGAGAAGAAGCGACAAAGAGGAAAACAACAGAGAAAAAGAGAAAGACCTGTCAATTATATCCTCGGCGATCGAGGACGTCGGTACAGACGCCATTATTTGTTTAAAACTATCGCGCGCCGCTACGGTCCGGATCGATATCTCGCACAATATCTGAGACTTTCATTGTACTGGAAATCGCGGTCGTTTGCCTGAATTTTCGACGTTTCCCTATTTAGCCACGCTTTGCCTTGGTACACGCGCCACTCTGCACGCGGCCGCCATTCTACGCTCGCCTCGCGGATCGAGCGGTTCGCAAATTAGCACGAAAATAACGAAGGGCGCAGAAGGACGTCTGGGAAGCGTTCGCGCCGTGGAATTCGACAAGTTTTTCATGAAAACCCGTGACTCAGGGATTTTTCTTAATTGGCCCCTGTCGACGACGATCGATATTATGCCGGTCACGCGACCGGAGATGAAAGGTGATTAAATATTCAGAGGGACTCGCTATTCTACGAATTTCTAATTTCATTATTTAAACAACCGACGAAGGATTTCGTAAGCAGAATTTGGTTTCTTTACGAGGAGGGAGATTGTTGTCGATTGGAGTTTGTAATTTCGATTTAAACGCTTGGAAATGAGTAGTCTCTGGTAAATATAATTTTCACGCGTTATGAAGAGTTAAGGAAAATGTCGGGATAATAATGGGCGAAGAGAATTAAATAATTAAATGATTACGATTGTTGTTTTCTTTTTTATTGTTTGAACTTCGGTACCACAGCAAATAAAAGAAATTGTATGGAAAGTGATTAAATATTTGAGAAGACGTAATCTTTCATAGGTATCTTTTAACTGTTAAAATGAAAACTATGGTCCAGTGATAAAGAAGATTAATAGAAAGAAAGTTAAATATTTTGAGATCATGTCATTTCTCGATATTATCTTTCACCCGTTGGAGATAAATTCGGATACACTAGGAGATAAGCAGACCACGGTGCTACCTTGGACGTTGAACAGATATTCGAAGAATTTTCAACTGTTTCGCTATAGAAATTAGTTGAATAAATTTACCCGAGGGTAAAGTAGGTCCTTTAGGTCAAAATAGAAACGCCATTGCCACTGCTTGGAGACACTACTTTCCGATGCCAAGTATTCGTTGTTCAGAGCGAAATTCTTTCCCGCTCGTGGAACAATTCTGCAACTCGGCAATTCTGAAATCTCCAAAAATAAAATTTTATGCGCCTAATAAAACTCCGCAGATTTTTTTATTGGTTCTACAGTACAATTCTCGTCGTCGATGTTCGCTTCTTTTAAATTAAAGTGAAATTCTCGTCGTGGATTTTCTCTCGTTTCACCTGTGCTGGGAAATTGTATGTTTTACAAAAATTCTGCAAAAGATTAAAATTTGTACGGACGGTTGGTAGAAAACGGAGCAGCGCGTAATAAAATTTCGTAGCTTCTTCATTAATTCCAGTATAAAATTCTTGTCCAGAATTCTCGTGTGTGCGCATAGAACGCGTCGTGTTCTACGAAAATGTTAGATTCCATAAACATTCTTCGAAAATAAAATTTTTACACAGACAGACTATCATAACAAAGCTTCCTACCTTTCTCATCGCATGTTCTAAATCATTCTACTGGGTATTTTCTATATAACAAAATTTCCGTGCAAGTTCCGTATCGTGTAATATAACGCGTTCCGTATCGTATAACTCATCTGCAAATATCCTCTACACTCGCCGAAACATCAACACAAAAATTCCTTTCCATCTCAAGCAGCAAACGTTCGAAGAAAAAGAGCGCTTGATTAACAATCAGAGAAAAACGAACGACCCGTGCTTATTTTTCCAAACGATGTATTGCACGCGTGAGTTTATATTCCATGGAAAATGATATAAAAGACATTTACAAGCCTAAAGGACAGCCATTTAAATTCGATTGCTTCTTTGTCGATGTAACGACTTGTATTGGCTCGTCGTCAATTTTTCTTTTTTTCTTTTTTTTTTTTTTTGTCTCGATCGCAACATACACGTGACAGGGCATTTTATAGCAAAAATCGTTCGATCGCTGATATGTGGCGCGATGGGAAAGGGACATCACGATAGAACAAAGCGAGCTAGTTTTTCCGATCGCAATCAACCGTACGACGTTCGAATTAGAAACATACGATTGGTAGTTAGTTCCAAGTCCCGACAGAACAAAGGGGAACAAAGGCAGTTAAAGGGTAAAAAGGGGGCTATCGCGAAACGTTCGACTATCTCGATATACATCACTATCCCTAACTGTTAGGACACCTATGGAAATCGAAGTAAATTTGAAAAGCGACTGAACAATTATCAAAACCGCTAAGAATTATTGCCTTGTTTGAAATTTTACGCGAAGACGAATTACAAAATGTTATGATCAACAAACAGTTCATATTTCTGTAATATTTTTTGTAACGCTACAAGTGTACGTGGCTATAATTTGCTAAAAATGTATATTTTTTTATCTCAAGTTGAAAATGTTTCGCCACTTATCTCGGGATTTCAATACCGATTAGTTTTTCCGCGCCGTTTAACACGAGAATCCTTTTCGCCGAAAATTCTTTATCCCTTTCCGATAGAGGAAAAGTATTTGTTCGCTGGTTTATCCGATAAAGAACACACAGAATCTCAGGAAGAAGTTTTAACGATATTACTTCTAAAAAAAAAAGCCATCAAGGCAACGCGACAGAACCTTTTCGCGAAACTTTCTCTTGAAACTAACTCGCTAAAGGACCTCCTTTGCTTCGGTACATATCTGTTAAAACACAAATCAATCGTATTGATTCGTATCGATTGTTAGCCGCCAGGCTGCTCAAACTCTTCAAATATAACGAGTAAGAAAGGAATTACGAATTTCTATTTCTACGCTAAAAAGGATTCGAATTACTAGAAGTTTGTAACGCAAGTTGTAGTAAGTGTTAACAATCTTGAACATCATTGCAAAAACATCTTTAATACTTGCATATCGAGTTTCATTTTAACAAAACTGTCTCTAAATGTTAATGTACGAAGAAAGACATCATCAAAGACATAAAAATTACCACGGTCGAGATTCTAAAAAATATTTTTCTTTTTTTTATTTATTTATTTTAAATTACAATCAATTCTTTACAGAATTTTCAGTAATTCAGCTGTCGTGTTAGAATGTCGTGGGTTCTAAAAAATATGGAGGATATTTTCTTTTCGAAACAATATATTTTAACAAAATAATCTCTAAAAGTTAATGTACGAAGGAAGACACCATCAAAGACATAAAAATTACCACGGTTGAGATTCTAAAAAATATGGAGATTTCGAAACAGTATATTTTAAACAATATATTTTAACAAAACAATCTCTAAAAGTTAATGTACGAAGGAAGACACCATCAAAGACATAAAAATTGCCACGGTCGAGATTCTAAAAAATATGGAGGATATTTTCTTTTCGAAACAATATAACCACCCGGTTTTTAATGCATTGTGCAGACCGCGTGAAGAATTTGAATTAAAAATTCTTATTAAAAAAATACTCCTGATGTTCCATTCTCAGAGAAAAGTTTCCAAACATCTTCGATCTCATTATCCGTGTTTTAATAAACGATCTTTATCGAAAGATTCGGAACCCTTTTAACCTTCGAACTACTTAATTGGTATTGAGAAAGCGAAACTCGGGCCAAGAAGTAATTTCCCGCGGAAGAAACGGGAATTCTTTCCGTCGAAATTCCAGGACGCTGCGCGCTCAAGTCCAATGCGATTATGCGAAGATAAGAAGCGGCGGATTATTCGTTTGGAAAGTTCGAGCAGTTCTCCTGTTCGTGGATATTGACGACGCCCTTTAACCTTTCTCGGCCATCGTAAAACGTAGTCACGAATGCGTCTTTGTGCGTGTACACTCGCGCGTAAAATCGCGCATTATAGAGACGACAAGCGTGCACAATAGATCATNCTTTTTGTAATAATATATTATCTGTGTGTGTGTGCGTGCGTGGAAAGAGGGGGGGGGGGATGGAATCGAAACGATAGAATTTCTTGTTTCTGTCAGAGATTTCTTAGGAGATTTCACGTATGCATGTTTTATTTGTTTTATACGTGCAGCACGGTGAAAGTTAAACGTAACCAGAGACAATTTACTTTCATACTTTAACCATCCTTGAAAGTTCACCTCGATCAACGATCACGATTGGACAGTAATCGTGCGACAAATAATAATGTACTAATAGCTTGGACAGTGCTTCGAGGTTCGTTAACGTTAATTATAAAGAATACAAATTCGAAGATTCTTAAATCGTGAAATTTTGAACAAATTTTGATACTCGAGCATTAAAAAGTTTAACCTCCGCGAATTTTTAATTTAAGTGATTATGATTTACGAATTAGAAAATTTTCACGTTATTAATCTTCGAATTCTTGAATTATTATCCTCTTATATATTTTTCCTTTTTACCAAACATGTTTAGTAACGTACCAACTATCAAACTTCTACATAAACTATATGCCATTTGCTAGAAAAATATAATCGTGCAATTTCGTTAACTCACTTGAAGCGTTCGCCGTTCTGGATCGCGGCAGAGAGCCCTGACGAAATGTGGATCCAAATAGTCCGTCATAGTAGCCTATCTGTAGACTACTCTGCGATCCTTTTTCCTACGTGCTCCTGTGTCCTGTTGGAGCACTTCTTCCTGGACATCGCCACCAAAATGGTCGCAACGTTTGATTCTCAATGGCCCAATGACCCCTTTTAGGCCATTAAATAGACCGATCCTCTCGTAATAGTCTTACAATTAGCAAAGTATTTCACTTCCATTTTCATTTTTCTTTCCACTATATTTTTCTCTTTTTCTTTTTTGTATCGATGAAAAATTTAATATACGTTCGAAACTACAGCTGCATTTAATCATGCGCGGCGTAATACGAGAAATTTTAACGCGGATCGAATCTTCTGCTTTCCACAATCCATGATGATTCTTGTTGAATATGCTGGTTCAAGGTGACGAATCCTGTAACCATAAATAGGGGAAATATTAAAAAAGAATTAGAATAACCATTTCGTTATAAGTAAATTACATTATATTTTAATAATTGTATGAATTCAAATACGAAATATCGTGGTTATTAACGCTAAAACTACGCAATAATAACATGCAATATGTATAATATGCGTGATATTTTGTAAAAAAAATTGTATAAATTTACCGCTGTAAATTCCTCGATACTTGAATGATTCTTTCATCAAGCGTACTTTGCACTTTTAAACTTTTCGTACTTTTTATTTTATATTCACGTACCTTGCATTTTATATTATAGCTGTCAGTATTTCTACAGTGTTAATATTTATTACTCGAGCATTATAAAAGTTTTATTATCCTTACAAAGACAATAAATTCAAAGCGAAATTTTCCAGATAATTTACGGATCAACGACAGAAACTCCTATAAAAGCAACAAACGATTCCATTGTCGACCTAAGACTCGTTAATCAATTCCCGTTACCACTCTTAAATTTATCTTCTCATTAAAGGTGAATCTCTGTTTATTTACCGAGAGCCTTCTCCTACTTTCTCTCTTCCAGAAAGATCAATCAAGGTGGCCGGAATCGCCTCCTATTAATCTCCTCGCGTTTAATTCAGGTTCTCTTTCAGCAAACGCGACAAACTCGCTGTTCGACCAAGTCACACGTACACCGACGCACGACTTCTCTATCGCGGCTAAATCAATCGGAGAAAATTATACTCTGTTGCATATTCAAATGGCTGAATATTCACGGTAACTCGAAACAGTGAATGAACGCACATCTCGAAGCCGTCGAACGCAAACTTAGAAGCGAAGCGACTTGTGGCGTCGGTGCACGTTCGTTTTCGTCCCATCGAAACTAAACTAATCGTAATTAATTCAAGCGTGTTTCCAAACGACGATGGAGATGGAACTTGGAACGCAAGCATCGAGGCGCAGAATGCGTGTATGAAGATCTCAAAGGCAGATCTCGAGCGCCAAACGAACGTCGTTCGCGACGAGAACCGATCGAGTGAAGAAACGATCGTTCGCAAGCAAAAAGAAACAGGTACCGTTACGAATTATGAATGAATCGCGAAACAACGTTGCAGGATGAATTATAAACGCGACGGAAGTCGCTCGTTAAGGCATGCTGCACCTGCGGATAGATGCGGTGAAACGATAGGCGGCTAAACTGGAAATAGGCTCGTCGACCTTTTCGCGATCGGATCGTGAAGAATGGAACGGATTCGAGCTGCGAAAATGAAACGTTGTCAGAGCCATGGGTATTTGACCGCGGCCTGTCATCAAGAAGGTGCTTCTTTGGTCGACAGTCAAACGGCCTTTCTTTAGTTAGGGCACTGTGCAAGTTGTTTGAAAAAATGATGGTTTAAATTAGACTTCAAGAGCGTACGATTTGATAGATATAAATCCAAATATCATGCGTTTCGTAGCTGTAAGACGTTTCGTCGGTGGAGCGTTGAAACAAGTATCGACCACTTGAGAAAGGAAACAAGGATCGATCACACAGGTACTGTCCTACATAGGCACAGCAATCCTTTTTCAGGATGCTATTCTTCGTACGAATCGATCTTATTCTGGGCGTAAATTTTTCGACAATCTCGAAAATTACTCTTTAATTTTTCAGTCTCTTTCGATCGTTGATACCTGAGAAACACGTAGATATATATTAGATTGTCCGAAAAGTATCTTTCTTTTACAGACGCGTCTTTTACAACAATGTATCTTTATACAAACATGAAACCTAATCTGTCGAACGTTGTGATCTTTATGTCGATAGAAGAAAATGGATCATACGTAATTCGATAAAATAATACAAAACGACAACTGTTGTGCATCCATTACTTCCTTACAAAACGAAAGAAACTTTTCGGACCACCTAATACTTTCCAAGTCTTTAAACTCGATTTTCTCAACATGAGACTTCTAAATTCAATTTTGATATTCTTGATTTTCATTCTGTTTCGTATGGCATGGAATCTACCTTGCTTCGCTTGTATCGCGAATTTAGCAGATGTACTTTACGAAACATGTGTATGTATAATGTACGATTTATGTATGTGCATCAGCAAGTTTTAGTTAGTTGTCTTCCGTATATGTCTATAGTTGTGTATTACGTATAAGTTAGCGCTAATTCGGCGACAGTGATTGCCATACTTCTGCCAAAATGCAACTTGAGGATCGTACTCGTGTGCCAACCAACGGTTGTGATAAAGTTTACACATCACAATCGAAACAGGAATTATTATTCCTGTGCGACGCAACAACGTGACTGCCAGTTGGAGTACAGACGGCGACTAACAAACGTCGAAAACGAATGTAGAGAACGAGAAGCATCGATTTCTCGGTTTATTCTCCGACCTTGGTGTATGTAACGTCACGCGAGCCACATACCTAACTACCTTTGGATGGGAGGCCGTGCCAGAGACGCGAGTACCCACTGCCACAACCGACCAACCATGAAACGTAACGACCGATCCGGAGGCATTTGAACCGCGCAGAACGAGACCGGGTCGCGGATGTATCGCGATCTGATACCGCGATGCGTCGATCCCGCAAATCAACTTGATAAACTGGCAGACGCGTGGCGCGGATAGGATGAACATCGCGAACAAGCCAGGCCACCGAGGAGTTCGTCTGTTTCACGCGGTTTCCATATGGGAGTAGACACAGTTGCCGAGATCATCTACACCTACTTGTTACATTTATTGGAGAGCTCGGTAATTATATAGAAAAGGGCGCAACTGAACGATGAGCTTGAAATATGTTATCGAGCTCTATATTCTGAGCAAGCTTCTTCCTACGAAACCGCCTTCGTCCTCCGAGATATTCGCAAAAACATCAATTAAACTTAGTTTTCGTTACGCTTCGCTCTGGCTTATTTTTACATAGCCCAATGTAAACTTAACACTAAACGCTTTTTGTATGCTTATTGACCGCTCGCGATAGGCAGGACAGACTAGAAATTTTTCGTAGAAAAAAAGCAAACTAGAAACAGACACCGAAGATATATAGTATACATATTTTATGAGAAGTCGTAGATTAGGAAGCGATATGATGACGTTTAAATATGATAAAATTTGTGTAGAAATTTGAAAGCGGTCAATTTTATCGCTGTGATAGGTTTAGTGTTAACTCGTTGATGCTGATCATCTGTGATATAAATGAAGGAGTTGGATTAATATCCGGCCGCTTCGCGCTAGCATCGCGTAATTTTTGATTCACGCGATTTTGCGAATGGGAAAAAGCTGTTCGGAATGTTGATCTCGGCAACGTATCTCGAGATCATTAAAACCGACGAGGTGCGCCCTTTTTCTGTGTAATTACCGAAAACTCTGATAGATCTTGCTTTATTGAGAACGCTTCGTTATAACGGGACAGGAGAAAATTGCTGCTGCGCCCTCGCCATTTTCATATCGTATATACGTTCATATCATATAGAGCACACACGGTTGCTGCGATTATCTGCAGCTACTTGCTATATTTGTTGCAGGACTCTAACAAATCTTAATTTATTTGGTATTTTACATTACAGTAGAACCCCATATAACGCGGTACTCGTTTAACGAGATAAGAAAATTGCCGCCGCGCCCCCGTATAACGCGGCTGCATAATTGCATTAAAAGACTCTATACGTGTGCACGTGACTGCGAATGTTAGAGGCGTAAAAGTATAATATCGCCTTAAACTTCCAATGAATCGAAATCGAATTTTGATGAATTGAAAAGGAAACGTTCGAGACTGAAGTCGATCGCTGGATCTCGTACGTCTATGTAATCGAATTAAGAAACCGATAGATTTAAATACTTGGTATTTGAGGAGATTGATGCAAGAACCGCGTATATTTCATGCGAATATATTCCTTCCTCAGGTGTAAAAATATTCAACCTTCTGAAGATTTCAAATCCGAGATTGTGCAATTAAACTGAACGTCAGTATTTAAACCGACGTTTAAGTATACCAAGGTTTTAGTAAGAGAAATACAAAGTCAATGTTGAGTTTTTGGAATAGATTTTGAAATGTGTTGCAATCAAATTGCGATAGTATAGGAAAATAGTAGCTGCCTTGCCTTTTATTTACATTTCTGTTTGACGTCAATGGCGCATAAAATTTCCGATGAATGTACATTTCTCTACGTAATTAAAGGCACTGCGTCTCTCGCTGAAAGGCGTAAAAATAAGTTGCTCCCCGGTCGCAAACGAAGACCGATCGATTCGTAAGACGTGTCCAAGCTCCGTTCGATTCTTTTTCCTCTTTCCTTCGTCCTTTCCTTCGACGACGGATCTGCATTTTTCCTTCGTTTTAGTATAAACATTTGAAATATCGAGCACGCTTCCTTCAACTGCTGAAATTCTTCGTAGCACTTGTACATCTCACGCCTGTATAAAATATCTACCATAAATCGCAGTGACGCGACAAGGCATACATTTAACAGTTTCCTCGTTTAATTCCGCAAATATGCATTGTTCTTCCTATTCTTTGCCAGAAAATTTACGCCATATATTACGGTCGCCGTTCGAAACGAAAAGCGTTGAAATCGAAAATTCAAGAGCTCAAAGAGTGAAAAATTAAAAAATTGCAGCATTTCGGAATTCAACTATCTAAAAATTTAACAACTCGCCTACCCAAAAATTTGGAATTTCAGAAGTGTGAAAATCAGAAAGTTTCGAGTATTAAAAACGTCAAATTATAGAAACTCTAAATTTTAGAAAATTCTAAATTTCATAAATTCGAAGATCTAAACGTTCCAAGTTTTAAAAAGTCGTAAATTCAACTTCATTTGGATATTGAAATATTTAACGCGGACGAGCAAGCGACGTTTTTCTTCGTGAAACAGCGCAGTCAAGGAAGATATTAAACTTCGGATTAAAATCTACTCTTTTGTGCCAGATGATATTCGACGATACACAGCTGCTGAGCAGTAATTTTCGAATTGAATGGTGGCCGATAGTCCGGAAAATGTTGCTGGAATAATCGACGACGACGGACCGACGATTTTTTCCGGCCGACTCCAGCTATTCTATCAACGGGACGCAATTTTGCGGGATCTAAAATGGTGAACCGCGTATATAACAGGGGCCTACGGGATCTGGCCTTTCTATCCTCGCAGAAAACGCAGACAGAAGAAGCAGAGACTGATAATAAGCTGTGGCAGAACGGACTTTCGCAACAATGGTTCTTCGGTGAGACAATTTCAATCTTCGATATGCTGTCTGGTAAACTTTTATACGAGCTCTAGCTGACATTCGTGGTGTAATTAACCTTGCTGACTGAAAATATCTACCTTCTTGACAATTCACCGATTCGTCTTTAAAATATATTTTTCTATATATAAATATATTTTTGCTATGGAAAGCTTTACGCGTATTGCTTATTTAGAGTTTCGATGCTTCAAGCATTTCCGTCTAAATGGCTGATTATGTCAATTAAAAATATCACAGTTGATAAAATCAGTTTCTCATTCCTTAGAACTTATAAAATCTATATTTGGGATTATCCTTCCTTAAAATCATCTGAATTTCATTTTATCAGAATTTCGATTTACCTGCGTGCTTACTTACATACCTAAACGATAATATTAATAATATCCAATTAAGATCAATCGCGATCAATTTTTCCAACGGAAGACTCCTCCCGTCTTAGATTAATAATTTCTTCCTATAAAATCTATATTTGGCATTATCCTTCCTTAAAATCATCTGAATTTCATTTTATCAGAATTTCGATTTACCTGCGTGCTTACTTACATACCTAAACGATAATATTAATAATATCCAATTAAGATCAATCGCGATCAATTTTTCCAACGGAAGACTCCTCCCGTCTTCGATTAATAATTTCTTGCAAAGAAGATCCAGATTAGAAATTTCGATCACGGAGACGTATCTTCGCGTTAGATCAGCAAAGGCGATTCAAGATTCAGCTTCTAGAGATCAGTTTCTAATTTGAAAGGAAGTCGGAAAGCATCGTACGAAAAGCGTTTGCGTCGTTTTAGTCGTGGCAGAAAATTAAATCGTATAATCGATAAAAATGGGAAGAGGATCGCGCCGGGAAACGTGGTGAAGAGGCAGAAGAAGCATCAGCAACAGCAGCAAAGCCAGAGAGAGGCCAAGAGAGGAACGGGCTGCACCGACCTTGCGGATCGTTTCTGTTTGGATTCCTATTACTCGTTTTATCCTTCCCCTGCTTCTTCATCTTCGCGTAGTCCGCCTGACTCTTTCTTCCTTTCAAAAAGAAACTTGCTGAGCCGGCGTCTCGTTCACAACTCGTCCGTGCCCGTATAGGTACTATGGTCTCGCGTGAAACGGAATGTCAAGGAAGAAAACAGCGCGTACGCGCCGCCAGAAACGTCCTCAGGATCTCGACCGTCGAGATCAACTCTCTCTCTCTCTCTCTCTCTCTCTCTCATCGATTACCAACGGTGACTATCGGATTCGTGGCTCGCCTATATACGTTTATAATTTGGATGAAGATATTGAATTTGTGCAGACTCGTGTACATGGATCTATCAAACGAATATTGACGAGTTCTCTTTAATTTATACGTATTTATCAATCTTCGAAAAGAAGGAATTTTTTCAACATTCTTGATAGATATAAAAAGATCGATTGTGAGTTTATTACATTTCGAGAATTTTGGTTTAACATAGGAATATAAGGATTAAATCGACGAGTTTATTTTCGAATACAAATAAAGGCTATTATTTTGAAGAACATAGCAATGAAATTTGATCTGGGTTGATACCGAAAATTCCATATCGGAATTTAATTTATTATCTATCGTTATAGGCAAACTCGTTGATTCTGCTTTTGTTACTTATTACTTTTATTATTCTACCGAATCATATATTCAGTGAAAAGCAAATCTGGATTTTCCAACGGCTGCATGTTTAAAATTTATGCAATATTTTTAATTATTTCGTACAACTATAACAGGAAGATTTTTCAGCGGAAGTTTTTAACAATTCGATACTTGTATCGGAAAAATGTAATTACCTTCGAAGAAATGAATTATTATCGCACGATACGCGAAAATAATCTCGATTTGGAAAATTGTATAATTCATCAAGCCGTGTAAGATTCGTTTAATTAGAATAGAAACCAATAAAACATACTGAAAACAAGAAATAGCGAAGCATAATTCCTTATTTCGTTTTTGCCCCGTAAACGATAACTGAAAATTAAAAGGGATCTTAAACTTTTAAATGGTAATGCATTTGCACAATGGACCAGTGTAAGAGAAAGAGCTGATAGACGAGAGCAGGTCAACCAAAAGTCTGAATTAGCTAGAAGGCTAAGAGAGACGAGACAGAAAAAGAGAAAAGATGATCTAAATTGCAAATAGAAACAAACAGACGCGAAGGCGAGGAACGAAGGAGCGAAAGAAGACAAAGAAATAATTGGGGAAGAGAGCGAATATCAATACGAAGGTCTAAAGCCATATATAGATAATGCAAATAAAATTGATAATACGTGGATTATAGATTTTTATGTACTTGTGGAAAATTAGAATTGCAAAAAAAAAATGCACAAAACACACGTAATGCGTAAAGATACATAAAATATCCAGAGTATAGTACACGTTACAATGTCTAATAGGTAAAACAATTTTCTATCTACGCTCCATTTTTCCACTAACTTCGTAAAAATATGAATTCGCATAGATATCCGCGCTTTAATACGCGATCGAGAAAATACTTACTGAACAAAGGCTAAGATAAAATAATATTTATATCTACCTAACTTATTTATAAAAATTTTTCTACCGATAATCAAAGACTAAGGTCTTCTTCTTAAATCAGGAAGTTCATCATCAAAATGTGATTTATTATCATTGTACGTAGACGCGTTGATTTTTCACTATTATTGCATAGGAAGACACGCAGGAATACACGTGAGGAAATTTCTCTGCTTCGAGATACTATCGCGGTGCTCAGCGTTAATTACAGGATTTCGTGTTCGAAGAATGATACAGAGATTACGTAATTAATTACACCTATTTAGATGATCGTGAAAAAAAGGACTACACGTGTCTCGAGTCGAGATATTCCTCGCAAGTTTCCTTATCTTCTTTTTTTTTTTTTTTTTTTTTT